>OMNN01099458.1:0-13615 GCA_900302755.1 Chromis chromis | reverse complement strand
GGGGAGGGGGGGCACCAAAATTCAATCATCTGTTCCTTGTCCCATTATCAACATTTCCTGAAAATTTCATCAAAATCCGTTCAGAACTTTTCAAGTTATCTTGCTAACAAACAAACGGACAAACAGACAAACGCCGGCAAAAACATAACCTCTGCTTCGCGCTTAGCGGAGGTAATAATAATCTATCCTTCATTGATCTCCTTGGGTTCCTTCCTTCTCTGCATTCATCCTATTCAAAGTTAACCTTAACTATACATACTAGGAGCAGTGGGCTGCCGCGGTGCAGCACCCGGGGAGCAGTCAGGGGTTAAGGGCCTTGCTCAAGGGCCCACAGTGGTGGTGACTGGGACAAGCCGTCACTCTCACTTTCCCACCTCAACCTCTTGCCAGTCCGGGGGCTCGAACCGGCGACCCACCAGTTACAAGTTCGCTTCACAAACCACTAGGCCACCACTGCCCATATTCATGATATAAATGAAGCTCTACTGTAAAGGATCCTTTTGTTTAATATCATTCCTATCTCTTGCCCCTTTTCCACTCTGGGTTGGCCCCACTGCACAACCCAGAGTACCCAAAGGATCCATTGCCTACGTCCTGGTGCCAGACCCCATAGGACACCCTGAGAGGTCCTCTTGTCCATGCCCAATGGTTCAGAGCATGTTTGACCACATAAGGGGGACCAACACAATATTAGGCAGGTGGTCATAACATTATGCCTGATCGGTGTATTGCACATCAGGCTTCTAAGCATCTATAGCTGAGATGCACAAAAAACTCTGTATAAGAGTTATTCATGATATAAATGAAGCTTTACATCCACTGTAAAGGATTCTTTTGTTTAATATCATTCTCATCTCTTGCCCCTTTTCCAACAAGAACTTGTGAGCCCGAAAAAAATCTTACATGAAATATACATATTTCATGCTGTTTACACAAGACTCAGGAATAGGACATGGATAAAACAGTATGTCACATAACAACTGGCAACTGTTCTACAATAACCTAAGAAGCCTGCAATCAATACTTGTTAAATTAACAGCTCATAACTAATTTGACATTTATCCCTTTGCAGCTCTGTGCAGAGACTCAGTTAAATTTTAAGCTTTCTGGAGGGTAAAGCCTGTTGATATATACTTCACTTCGGGCCTCCTGGTAACTAGTTGAAGCTTCAGTAAATAAATAGTAGAGAACATAACATGTAGTACACATGCCAAACCAGATACTTGAACAGTTAATATTAAGTGACCCTTGCTGCGGGTGCCGACTTGACAGTAAAATTATTTGGGAGTTCAATAAAAATCCTGTTTATTCTGTTGTCGGCCTCATGACACTGTATGTGTGAGTGCTGTGAGGCTGCCCCCTAGTGGCAGCTGTACTTACTGCTTCCCTGCTTCCTTTTGAGGAGTGAAGCACACTGAGCGTTGGTGGCCATTTCCAGAGCCAGCTTATTCTCGTTGTTCCTGACGTCTGTCCTCGCATCTGAAACAAACATGAAATAATGACACAGATATGAAACTTGATGCACGTGAGGACTTGCAAAATGTGGACAGTCAGCTGGTTATTGTTTCTCCTAATAGGGTTCGATAAAAATCTTTTGCCTGCTCAGTTTCGATATCTATCCAAATAAAAAAGAGAACCTGAAGTTTCATTTTTATAAAAGCAAGTAGTATAGATGGCTCTATACTCACTCTTGTTAAGCAGCATTTCCACAATGTCAGAATAACCCTTCCAGGCAGCAGCGTGAAGCGGAGTGTCTCCAAGTTTATTCTGAAACACAAAACATCATCATTACTGACAAACACCCTAATCCCAGTTGTGACTTAAACCACAGCTACGGAAATTTACTTAGTTGATTTTTTTTGTGATAACATTTTTTCAAATTGGCAGAAAGGTGCATTATTGCTGGATAGAGTTTCAGTAAGTTGTCATCTTTCAGCGGTTGGAAAAGCCAATCTGATTGTAGTCCCTGTAACCTCAGCTTACATATACAGATGGAAGACAAACTAAATTAAAAACCAACATGGAATTCCTCAGTGCATGCTTAAAACGGACTGCTTAAATCTCCTAAAACTCTAAAAACATTCTTATAAAACATAATTTGGTGTTTTGTTGATGATTCCAATGGGCATAGCATATGATTAATATACATTTTATACCAATCAAACCATTGAATGACCCCTTGTATCCTGTCTGGAAGAATTTATGCCTCACCACCCACTTTCTTCACATTTTTATTTTATTTTGTTAGCAGCCAGCTACCTGTTGGAGTGTCCATTATGGCAGTCTGACTGTTTAACGGTCTACTGCAGGGGTGCCCAATCCTGGTCCTCGAAATCCATTTGAATCAGGTGTGTTGGAAGAGGGAAACATCTAAAACATGCAGGATAGTGGCCCTCAAGGACCAGGATTGAGCGCCCCTGCTCTAGTGCCTTAATGTCATTACTCCATTTAAATTTCTACAATTTCATTTAGCAGATGCTTTTTATCCAAAGCGACGTACATCTGAGAGTAGATACAGCACAAGCAAGGATCTTGTCAGGAGAAAACAACATGGATAAGTGCCATAAATAAATAATGTGATACAGATATCTCTCTGTGCGAGAAATCCTACTTCCATGTACATCAGCTGAAAGACAGTGCGGCTGTTCAGGTCTGACTCAATGAGAAATTCAGCTGATTCCACCATCACTGTTTCTACAGGGTTTTCCATTCTCACCACATCGCCCTGCTTCTCTTTTTGCAATGGGAGAGCGGCTAGAAAATCCACATGATTTCAAGTGTGGGACTATAATCCTGATGTCTTTTCACAGATGAGTGAACCTACTTTCATGTCCGAATCAGGTTCTAAACCCCTCTCACCTGCTGGTTGAGCTCCACGTTCGACTGGGTTAGCAAAAGCTCCACCACATCTGGCAAAGGAAATAAAAAGAGAACAGATTTAATGACAAGAACAACGGAGAGCCGAGACCAAGTTCCTGTTTTTGCGTTCTTCCTTTCTGATTGAAAACAAATCTGCTTGAGTGTCACAGTTTCAGATTTATGAAAATGTATTCAGTCACTGACTCAGCAGAATGTCACAATCTATCAACCTAACATTTTCGGTAAATCCACACGTCGCTGCCGCCAGTCAGAAATTTTAGTGTGTTTGTGAAAAGAAGTGTTTGCTTTTGGTAACCTTAGCCTTAACCTGAAAACATGACATCATTATCACCAAAGACTACATTTTCACCTTTATGTCCTCCATGGCATCCCCAGTAGAGGGCAGTGTTTCCAGCTTTATCCAGTCCATTGATTCCAACCTTGTTCTCCACACATTCCCTCAGCCAGCTCAGATTCCCTGTTTGAAGACACAAATATGTGAATATACAGACAAGGCACACACACATTTGAAAGGAGAAGCTTACAGCAGGAACAGAAAAGGTTATAAAGGTCAAGACTGCTTTTATCGTCTCCAGAAAGAGAGAACAGTCTTAGATTAAAAGAATTGCTTCATCTAAATACAGACATGTTACAAAAGACGATAAGTTAAGATAAATAAATAAAAAGAAATATTCAAATATGTAGATAATCATACCTCGTTTGGCTGCTTCATGCATTGGATTGTCGATAGACTCGGCCTGCTCAGCCACTAAAAAAAAAAAAACATCACACTGATTACATAATCACCTGATCGCTGTTATTTGATCTGACCATGATCATTTTGCATAGTCATTGGAATAATTTAGATTCACCTGTAAAAGCAGCTGCATAAAACTAACAGAAATGTAAAGTTTAAATCACTATTTCCACATTATTTTTCACCATTTGCACCCCTCTTCTTTTGCCACGATTTAATAGCACCAACTTACTTCTAGCATTTGTCCTGCTGCATATCAATGAGCATCTATTGACATAAATGGCATGTATTTCAATTTAATTTGGAAAAAGAAGAGTCCAAAAACATATAGGAGGTCATTTGTCCGTTCTGCAGCAAAAAGGTGGCATGAAAGGAGCTAAAACCGCTAATCTAGAACTAACAGAGGCATAAAACAAACAAAAAAGACAATTAAATCATTAATCAATTATTTTTATGACAATTAAGTAATCCCTGATCAGCACATTTACCACATTAACTAATAAGAAAGAATTACTGTTTACTAGGGGTGTAACAATACACGTATTCGTATTGAATTAACTGGTACAGGCACTTTTGGTTCGGTACAGAGGTTTACCGTGGTACGAAAATTTTAAGACTATTAGGAATGGCCAATGTACAGAATTGTTTTAATTGCGAAACTTAAAACCTCATAGTGCCCACAGTTGTGGCGGACCTTCTCCATCTCACAGTTGCACAGTATTGCAGAACTAAAAACAAGTAGAGTTTCGAGTGGATTACAGGATGTGACGGACCGTTTATTCTCCTGGTAGCGCTTCTGTGATAAGCCTAGTGTGTATGGCTAGCAAATGGGATGGCTAATGCTAATGACAAGAAGCCAGAGCTGCAAGACGCTCCAGTGTCATTAAAATCACCTGTTTGGGATCACTTCGGTTTCCCAGTGATGTACGAAAAAGGAGAAAAACAAGTGGACAAGACGAAAGCCGTAAGTGGTCCTCAACTATGCATCCGGCAAACTTGTCAAGCTTACACACTCATTTGAAAAGGCACCATCGTAACTATCCCCGCTGCGAGGAAAAAACAACAAACTATGAATAAACAAATGTTTTAGATTAATTATAAGCAGTTTTATTTTTCATTTTTCCCCTTAACAGATAACCGCACCGTACTGAACCGTGACTTCCGTACCGAGGTACGTACCGAACCGTGATTTTGGATTACCATTACACCCCTACTGTTTAAGAGGCCTCCGTTACACGTTATGTTACTGTGTTTGGTAATATTTTTAATCACCACATACATGTAATGATATTTTACATTTTGTACTCACCATAGTTACTTGGAATTAGTCCTGTCCTTCCCCTGCATGTCCCTTTCCACCAATTAGTGTCACTCTGGGGATCAAAGTAAGTGTTTTTTTAAATAAGTAAAACAAATTACAGAAGCAAATGAGTACATATAAACAGCACAAACAAACAAAATGAATAGAATTAAGTGAAAAATAGGAGAGAAAAGGAGAAGGAAAGAAAAGTCTGACGTCAAAACAACGGAAAAAAGCCATCACAGATGAGAAACACAAAATGCAAAAAGGGCAAGACTGAGATTCCAAAGAAAAGGGAAGGAAAACTGCAAATTCAAACTTAACAAGATATAAAGACTTAAAGAGGAAGATGGCAGCGTACTATCTGGGGTTTTACTTACCGTGTCAGAGATGTATAAGATGTCTCCTTCTTCAAAGTACAGCTCGTCTGGCTGAAAATTTAAAAAATACCCATTTCAGTCAGTCAGGAAGTTGAATTCACACTATTGTGACCTCAAGACTGAACTTTGTGTCATACTTCACCCACTTTCTTCCTCTTTTTTTAAGAGTCTACCCTAATATAGTCTAATAGAGTCTACCCTAATATAGTCAGTACTGACAGCTACATTTTAATGTGGTTAAACCTTAACTTTTGAAAGAAGGGCATCTAAGAGGGATCAGTGTCAAAGTTTGCTTGGTAAGAACTTTTTATTTGGTGGTTTTATTGGAAATGTTTACTTAATTAATCACTTAGTCAATCCACAGAAAAGTTTCCAGCTTCTCAAATAGTTGTTGTATGTGATTATTATCTAAATGACTCTGTTTTGGACTGTTTGGTGGAAAAAACAAGCAATCTGAAGACATTAACTTGAGCTCTGAGAAACTGTGAGAGACAATTATCACTAATTTGACATTTCAAGCCATTAATTGATAAAGAAAATCTGTATTTTTTTTAAACCATCCTGGTATGAATGTGATGTTAATTATTCTACTGCATCATAATAAAATCTCCACACAAGATCCTGTAACAGTGTCAAGAATAACTGATCAAATATAAACTATTAGAAAATCAATGCAACTTTTCAACAAACAAAAATCTCTTACTGTTCTGGGGTCGAAGGTGAACAATGCTCTGAACACCTTGACTTGGCCTATCGAAGAGAAAACACATGAATTGCACGTTAGATGAAACATTTGCAAACCATTTGTGGTGAGTTAACCTCATGCCTGTTTGCAGAAGAGCAGTGAACAGAGCTTCACTAAACCGTGAGATGAAACCACATGATGCCACTTCACTGCCCTGCACGACAACCAGCTACAACCACTTTAGTTTCACTCCAGCTGAGCCTGCAGGTGAAAAGCAGCTTTAATGTGGTACATTACTCTCACTCAAGTGCAATAAATCAGAGGTGCGACATCACCCACCACCTCAATAAACAGCTGTTTGCATGAAGCAAGTATCGAATCCTCTGCAGCCAATGAGAATACGTTTTCTTTACATGCGGCGGAGGGACAAACACACAGAGTGGTCCTTTTGTGTGGCTGTTTCGGGGCCCGAGGCGGCACGCTGTCGAGCCTGGCGTTTGCTCTGCGGCTGGAATGCTACCAAAGTGGTTGTGGCCTGAGCTGACAGCTGAACTAGTTTACAGAGTCTTACAAAAGAGCTTAAAGAGACAGTGACGAGCTTCTAGATTCACTTTTAATTAACTATTCCCACAAGCTGGTTGTTTCTGGGACAAGTTACATCCACAACACTACGTTTAGTAAACAGACTAATGATCAGGTTACACACAAAACACTTTATTTTGGTCAGCAAGATCAAATCTAACCGAGAACTAAATGTAATGTAAGTCTTCTGATTTGCATCTGAATGGGAGATAAAGATCGGTCAGTGTGTCGTGTTATTAACTTCCCTTTCAAAGATTATCAGATGACAATAGGCTTTAAACATACACACAAATCATCATATGTATTCCTAATGTGTGTTTTACGAGCTTTTTAAGTAAAAATACATATCATTAGTTCATTTCTTGCATTACTTCTTGTGCAACAATGTTTATCGGTGCTGCTCGTGTTAAAAAATATAACAAAAAAGCACAAAATGTTAAAGAATCTATAATCCTCACAAGCCAGAATTCAACCACAGCCTAATAAAGATGCTGATAAATCATAAAGAGGCGACGTTGATTCATTTATTGTCATGTTTAATATGTTTGACGCACAAAGGTGGGCGAGCATCTTCTGTTTCCTGATCACATTACCTAACAGGTCTACATGTCGGACGGTTGCTCAGGGTTTCTGGTTAGCTAACACACTGCCTCAGTGTCTCAGAATGAGTCGGGCTGAGTCGCTGCACAAGTCCTGCTCTGTTCAACACAGCAAACATGTCAGCTCTGCAGGCCCGGTCATGCAGCTTAAATACACACAAAAAGCCTGTGCTGACTAGGCCGGGCTCTCGCTGCATTTTAAACCCTCGGGCACATCGGAGGATAAGTTTGAGATAAAACATAAAGAGAGAAGAAGATTTGAGCCCCAGTCTGAGCAAAACACTGTCACAGTATAATATATTTGCTTGTGGGTGTATTTTTTTATGATTTCCAGCTGTGTTATTTTATTGCAGTTACACAGCTCTAGTCTTGCAGCCCCCTCCCAGAAAAACGTGTCTGATCTTGGTGGTTATTTGATTCCCCAGTCCTGTTCAAAGCCCAACCCAACAACGAAACCATCCAAGCTTCTAATCTGGTGAACGAGAGATTCCACATGGCTCTTATGGTTGTGCTGAGAATTCTTTATGACACAAAAACAGAATCATACGTTATGTAATATTTTGACTTTAAGGGGGAAAAGTAGGAGCACAACAAGCTTCACACACCTGTGTTTGAATCTGAATGCACTGCTCATGGTGTGTGTGCATATGCGGCATTAGAAAGATGCAGTGTGTGATTCTATTTTTCACTTTGGCCTCTCAAAAGTTCCATTAAAGGGATACTTATAGAACCGCAACCCCAAATCTGGGACATGTTAGCTCAAAATTTCTTCATCCAACATGGAGACTTGCCCTAAAATCTCTGCACCACCACATAAAGCAGAAATAAATAAGCATAGTGAATCCTCAGCTATGTAGGAAACCTTGTTCCGTGCCCTCGACAGGGATGCCTTTCATTCTCCTGCATCTCCACGCGAATCAGCCATGACTGCACGAAGCACCAACTTCGCCAAATAACGACGAAGGCTCCAACCGGCCATCTGCCATGACAGACGATCTCACCCGCTGTCACAGCCAGGTGAGGTGTCATGGAGTCGAATCGTTAATAACCACGAAGCGTATGAACGATAATGACGTGTTTTATGTCTCAGTTTTCACACAGCAAACAGGCAAACCTACACATGTCTGCTGAGATGCTCATGTGTTCGTCCTCTGAGGGATTTCAAAGCATGTGTGTATTATAAACATACAACAGCTTTACCGACAAATGTAAAGATGGTTCAGGGTTTTTTTTCTACACTTTCCATATGTGATTTTTTTTCTTTTTGCTATCTGTGATATTTGATGCACAAGATGTGACCAGTGTAAACTAATGCAACATCTCTGCAATACATCCTACCATCATGAAATTTAAAACGCTTTTGTTTAGAAAGGCATTGATTCAACTTTGTGGTCGTTTAAGTTATACAGGAAGGCGTTTCTAATATTGTGACCATCTTCTTTGGGGCATATCAGTGAGGTTAGAGATGTTTGTGAAAATTCTCAGTCATCCAGGTCATGGTTATCCTCGTAGTTTCAATCGTAGCATCTGGACTTGGTTGAGTTAGCTCGAAGATGTTCCACCTTTCATCCAAGAGGCTTCATCAGTTCTAAACTGACTGGTTGGGAGTTCCACATTTTATCTTCAGGAGCCAATAACACTATTCGAACTCCAGTCTGCTGGGTGAGTGTTGTCCCTCCTTCATTATGCGAGTCGTTATGTCCTTCCCTCCCACAATGGGGTTCGTTAGGGCTCTTTGTGGCCAGGTTTGAAAGCTTTCTGTTCTTCCTGGGTAAAGAATGTAAAACTGCATTGTACACAGGTGAGAGGTGATGTCTCAAGCCTCCCCCTCTGTTCAATGAAGGTTTTTCTAGTTTAACAAAGATGGCTTCCTTCACCCCCCCCTCTCAAACCATCTGTCTTCTCTGGCCAAAATCTGTACATTATTGTCTTCGAACGAGTGGCCCGTGGTGAGGTTAGAGTCAATATTTGATAAAAATCTTAGAATAGAGTGCAGCAGCAGCACAAATTACATAAAATGACCACATTGCTAAATCAAAACCTCTTTAAAATAGCCTTAATGGCATTAAAGTACAATGTTCTCCCTTTTATCACTGCAGAACGCACCTTCAAACTAAAAAGTAAAATAATTTGAGCCCAAATTTATGAAAACTGTGCACCTTTTTCATGTGTTACATAAGACGCTTGCAGGAAGTGAGCCAGACAGCCAAACTACAGTTTTTAACCCATGCACCTGGACAAGGGGGATGTTTGTGTTACTTTTGCACCTAATAAACTACAAACCGAGTCCTTGTTTTACCACAAACATGAATATGACTCTGTTGGTTTTTCTGTTGCTGCATGCACTCAACTCAACTGTGCAGTAAAACCAATGATCCTGACCAAGGTGCTTATTATTAGTTCCATTTTCACACTGTACCACATCCTTTTACCTTATTTTTAGTACTTGGTATTTTTGTCCGACTTTTTGCACCTGTTTTGTAAATATCAGCATTTTCGGCACCTGATTTTTTTTTTAAATTTCTTCCACCAGCATGATTTGCATGTTAATTGCATGTTCCTTTGCACGATGTTTCCTTATCTATCTGAATGTGTGAGCTACTGGATACCTTGAATTTCCCCAATGGTGTGAATAAAGTATCTTTCTATCTATCTATATGGGCACTTTAAACACACCTGTTGCACCCACACAGTCCAGAAAACACCACCATTTTCACAAGATAAACAATATCTAAATTTAAACAACTATAGAGAAGCTCAAACATGACAAATGCTCAGATTTCATCAATATTTTTTGTGACTAATAGACACATGTCGTAATTTTTGAGAAGAGGTTACCAGAATAGTCTGAGTCTGGAGGAAGTCAGACTGATGTCATTGCCCATACGGACCCATCATCACCTTTTCACTTAGAGCCAGTGAATGCAGCACTGTCCTTGTATGAGTGATGGAAATAGGGAAGTGACAGAGGCCTGCTGCTGAGAGCTGGATGTCCCTGACAAGCAGCACTGAAGCCACGAAAGCACTTTTAACACCCCCACTCCGGTCCTGCCACAGTCCGCGATAATGGAGGCTGTTATTAATCACAGTTTGAAGCCTTTCTTCCCTCCGGCTGATAAAAGTTTCACAGACAAACGACAGAAACCTGCCGACCGTTTCAAGTGCTCACCGCCCATTAAACGCACATCGCCAACAAGGTGCGCTGCCCGTATAAAAACACAAGTTTGGGCTAAATTTAAACCACAAAAAAACCCGTAACGTTTGTCTTACCTGGTTTGGCCGGTTTAGGAGGAGGCTTTGACATTTGTGAGGCTCAAAGATGAAGTGAAAAGAGACGCGGTGGGTTGTTTCAGCCAGAAACGCCGCTGGACTGTGAAGCACTTTGCTGCTAACGCTCCCAATGAGGAAGTTGAGTTACGCGGAAAAGTTAGTCTGCGCATGCGTGTAACCTGTAACTACTCAGACAGATTTAAGTCATTCCCTGTCTTTATTTATTGTAGTTTTATAAACAAACAGCAAACCACAAACAATTTAACATATAATATGTTACTTTATAAATATAAACTAACTGAGATATTATTCATTACAACAAGAAAATCTTTACAGTTGCCATATAATAATAATAATAATTCTTATTCTTATTATTGTTATTATTATTATTATTATTATTAGTAGTAGTAGTAGTAGTAGTACCAGTATCTTAATAAACCTCATATCTGAAATGTAATTTAAAAGATCTACTGCATGTATGTCCTGCACTTTCTGTATTTAACACATTGTATAATTAATTTTATTACTTTTTCATTGATTTATTGATTTATTGCATTATTCTTTTAACTTATTTCATATTACATGACTTTTTAAAAAGTGTCTATTAATCAAGCTTTGTCCTCTGTATATTTACTTTGTATGTGAATTTAATTAATTAATTAATTTTTCCATGACTGCTTTTTAAAACATTTCTCCTTACAAAGCTATTTTAAATTTTGTAAAACGTCTTATATTACATTTTTTTGAATTCTTTTTTTTTTTTACTTGTAACTTTGTAAATCCTTTTTGTTTTTTCTTTCTTTTTTTCTTTTACCTTTTCCATGTTTCAACAGTGTTTTGTATGTAAACACTGGACTTGTAAATGCCTTTTTATTTTATTTTTATCTTATATTTTATATTTATATATATTATGTTACTATTATTAATTTGTTTTGAACTGGACACACCACTTCTGTTACACTAGAGTTAATTTGCTGTATGTTGTTTTTTTTGTGATTTTTTTCTCAATGGGCAGGTCTTGAGTGACGTAGCAGCTCCAGCAGCGAATCAGGAGCGTCCACTAACGGAAAAGCATGACGGCATGCAGGATTGTTGCAGCGTTAGTTAATACAACATGCCTGTATCACGGTAAAGTCTGCACAGAAGCTGGTAATTAATTAGCTGTTACCAGTTGTATAAATCAGTAACTTTGCAGTGAGCAGCTGAGATGAAGACACTCATTGTTGGAGTTGGAGGGTGAGTAGGTGGGAGGACTGTAGACATTCATGTGTTGACCTTTTAGCAAAACACGCCTTTTTTGTTTGTTCTTCTTTGGGTCATTTTGACTCAAGTTAGCCTGCCGGACCTTAGATAGCATTTTGCATGCTCAAGTTTCTCACAACTCGGATCATATCAAGTGCAAACACAAGTAACCTTAAGTTTTTTTGTAATTACTCTTCATTTTGATTCTATTTAACATGGTAATACTGGCTAATACCAGTGTTAACCTGAGACTAAGGGACTCCAGGTCAATACAGCATGTGACAACCATGTGGCAGCAAAGACTGATAAGAGTCACTTACTCTGCATAGAAAAAAAGATTCATGTTTCTGACAGTCAAAATCAACTTGTGCAGCTTTTTGTTGTGTCTGAGATTATTCACTGTTCAGACACATTGTCAAATGTTGTGAAAAATAAAATGAAAGTGTAGGCAAAGTGTTGTGTTTTCAAGATTAGAATAGCAGTTTGTAAAGGGCTATTGGCAATGTGCTGTGAATATCTGCTGCTATTTATAGTTATATTATTCCATTTTGTCTGTTTTCTAACTTGCAAGACATTTTAGCTGTAGTATATTAGTAGTTAGTTATTAGTATATAGATGGATGATGCAGTAGAGTAGCTACCATTAAGGGTGCAAGCTTGAGCATCCTATGGAGGTTTTAAATTCAGTGTTCACAGTGTGCAGGCATTCTAGTTAAACCACAGAGCCTATCAGAGATGGGTGTGGTCCGAATTGTGGCTCAATTTTACCCTTTCTGGTTTTCAGTGTGCTGCGTGTCAATGGGTGTGGTTGTACGTCTAACTACATTCAGCATGACTGTTACTGGGTTTTTGAGGCTGATTCTATATTTATATTTGACAGTTTAATAACAATATATCAGCAATACAACCACTGAATTTGTTTTTTTAAAGAGATGGAAACAATATATAATTAACCTTTATTGATCCCCTTGGGGAAATTCCTTCTCTGCATTTGACCCATCCTATTCAAGTTAACCTTAATTATACATACTAGGAGCAGTGGGCTGCCGTGGTGCAGCACCCAGGGAGCAGTCAGGGGTTAAAGGCCTTGCTCAAGGGCCCACAGTGGTGGTGACTGGGACAAGCGGTCGCTCTCACTTTCCCACCTCAACCTCTTGCCAGTCCAGGGGCTCGAACCGGCGACCCACCAGTTACAAGTTTGCTTCACAAACCACTAGACCGCCACTGCCCCTACATGTATATATTAGAGATAGTGTTGCATCGTGATTTTGTATTTGAAATATAATTTTGTCAATTAGAGCCCAAGTGTTGCTGGATTTTTAAAGTTACAAAATCCTAAAAACAGAAATATCACAAACAAACATTTTCTATGAGGATCTCATAAACCTGCCATCAAGATACATATTGCTGAGACACTTTATAGTAAAACAAACAAACATTTCTATGCTGTGTTTTCTTGTAGAGGGTGTGAGACTTCAGTTAGTTTAGTATTATGAAGCAAGTGAGTGAAAGAAGTAACTATTTAACTGGTATTTTTGCAGCTTTAAAGACCCCCTCTGATGAAAGTTGAAGTTTTATCTCTTGTTCACATGTCCATGTGGTGCTTTTTATATGCCAGAAGACACATCATAAGCAGTGAGTGTCATGGCTGTGCATTTATACCTTGAAGTTGCAGTGTACTGATGACAGTCTCAAAAGCACAGATTAAGGGTTTCACATCTAACAAAACTAAGGAACAGAGCAGGGTGGGACGTTTTGTGTCATTATTCTTCAGAATCAGTTTCTGGTTGAACATACACAGATCAGGCATAACATTATGACCACCTGCCTAATATTGTGTTGGTCCCGCTTCTGTGCTCTGAACCATTGGGCATGGACAAGAGGACCTCTCAGGGTGTCCTATGGGGTCTGGCACCAGGACGTTGGCACTGGATCCTTTGGG
>OMNN01099456.1:14119-54963 GCA_900302755.1 Chromis chromis | reverse complement strand
ATTGGCCGGAAACCTATTCAGGCTGGATACCTGGTCCAAGAACTGCTCAGTTACAAAAGCATAAACATTTTCTTGGATACTATCTGCATTCCTGGCAAATATATCTAAGCTTTACATCTCAAATATTGAATCTGAAATGTATGCAGCAGTGGCTGCATCTGCAATCACTGCTGATCTGTTGAGCTATCTGCTGAAACATGATAATGCTCAACAGTTCAGCAGTGATTGGCTAGAAACCTATTCAGGCTGGAAACCTGGTCCAACAACTGCTCAGTTACAAAAGCACAAACATTTTCTTGGATACCATCTGTACTATATTATTCCTGGCAAATATATCTAAGGTTTACATCTCAAATATTGAATCTGAAATGTATGCAGCAGCGACTGCATCTGCAATCACTGCTGATCTGTTGAGCTGTCTGCTGAAACATGTTTATTTGTTTCTCATTGTTGTTGCCATACTGTACGCACTTTGCCTGCCATTCATTGCTCCAAGCAGCCCCACTTCCCTGCAGGACTTGCATCAATTGCAAAATGGGTAAGTCTTAGTAAAATATTCATGCTGATTTTTGTTTCAGCAGTCAGGTATGTTCTTACAGTCATGTGAAAAAATTAGGACACCCCATTAAATATTCAGTTCTTTATTAAGAAATATTCACATATCAATGTCTAATCTTGTTTTTATTTATCTCTGGAAAAGAAAGTGATTTAATTGGGGGCTAAAGCCCATTTCAAGTCACCCTACAGCATCTCAATGGGATTAAGATCTGGGCTTTGACTCTGCTATTCCAGGACTCTCCATTTCTTAGTTTTTAAACGTGTATTCTTCAGTTTTAATTGTTATTACCTCCGCCAAGTGGAGATTATGCTTTTGCCGGTGTTTATCTGTTTGTTTGTTTGTTTGTTTGTTTGACTGTTAGCAAGATAATTTCAAAAGTTATGAATGAATTTTAATGAAATTTTCAGGAAATGTTGATAATGGGACAAGGAACAGATGATTTTTGGTGATGTTCTGGATTACCATCTGGATCCAGGAAATGTTTTTGTGGAAATAACAATATGGGTGGACATGAGCTGCTTGGCAGAGGTCTGCGCTCTCCGAGAGCTTTTCTAGTGTAGTTATATTACTTCTATCTCTCAGTATTGTAAAAATTGATATTATATATCCATATGTCTAAAAATGTTTAAAAAACACACAGGATTTCATAGGGTGTCCTAACTTTTTCACATGACTGTACATGCTGCTCTTCCCCTGCTGTTCTGTTCCTCTCCCGTTGCTTGTACTCATCTACTCAACTGACTAAAGAAAATCTTAATATTAAGTGAAATTACAGATAACATGACATCAGATCTGACAACTGATTGAAAAAGTGCCAAGGGACAATACATCTGAATTAGCAAGGCCATTCAGTTTGGTATTACTAAAAAGTACAAATGGATTTGGCACATGTGTATCAAAATCAGTAGTGACAGCTGATGTACCTTTGGTCTGTAAGCCTCCTCTTCTTTGCTTCACTCATTTCTACACATAACTGTAACCTCAGAAGTTTAGTTGAAATAAATTCATGTGCAGATTTTTCTTCAGTGAAGACAGGAATGTAATAACTAACATGAAACAAAGCATTGTTCCTATAAAAACATGGACATGCTGGGTTGGAGGCGGCCTGCTGCAAATAATCCTGTGTTAAAGTTGTGTTGTCATCTTGTAAAAATTAAAACATTGTTTAAGCAGATTATCAGAGAAGTTTCCATGCCGTTAATTAAACTCATCAGTTCCAGACCTATTTTTCTCACCACCTTCCCATCTGCCACCAATTACTCTGCCATCTGTTCTGTGTGACTGATTGGCAAGTGACGGAGGCTGATCCACTAGGTAGCTTTTTAGGAAACCCATTGACGGGAACAAAAGGGAAACCTCCCCCCGGGAAAGTTTTGCAAGTTCTTACATCACATCATTGAGGCCTATATTCTCTGCTACCAAAGAAAAAATGCTTTCACCACCAGAAGGCCACACACTAATTGTGTTGTTTTACCCTGTTATCTAAAAACAGACATTTTTACAGTCACTCAACAATGACAAAATAAACAATAACTGATGTGTCCAAGACTGATCTGATGCGATTGATTAAATGTGCTACAGGAATTTGTTTCCAAGTTTGGACTTTCACAGGTTTGTAAAATTCATTTAACATGCTGTCATTATTAGAATCAGGCTCAAACTGAATCACAGCGTCAGAAAACAATTTTATTCTGGTTAGTCAGAACAAGGCAGAGTTGGATCCCACTGTTGCTGTATGATGATAACAAGTGGAGCCACAAGCGCAGAAACATTACATTTCCTGGCAAACGCTTATAAATAAAAACAGAACTTATTCAGTGCAACTAGTATGCAATATAATATATTAGGAAAAAGCAGAAATGCATTCCTTGTCACCATTTCTGTAAAAAAAAAAAAAAAGACTTATTTGATCATGAGTGATCGCAAAAAGCAGCTGAAGGGAGAGTTGGAAAAAGAAGTGGCAAAACATCTGGAGATAGCAGCAAAAATAGTGAAGGAGAAACAGAGCGACACGGCTCATGTTTAGCTTTCTGTCAGACTGCTGTAGCAAATCCTATCCGGTCATTGTGACGGTCAAACTCTGTGTAGTAGCGGGCAATGAAGTTGGCCCCCAAAATCCAGATGGGGCCTGCAGGGGGCGGCACATCCAAGCCCCTGAAGGTGACAGTGCAGACATCCCCTTCGATCTGTGATTGCTGGAATCACAAGGAACCATTTTAATAAAAAAACAGTTAAAAAAATACTAAAACTAGGAACCCCATAACCTTAAAAAATAATCTGTTACAAGTCCTTAAATTGGATAGGAGCACAGAAGTATTATCAGTAAAGGGTAGCAAGTTAGGACCTAAAATTATTATTGAAGCCTGAAGTCCAAAAAATCTTCCACTCGTAAATTAATAACTTGCACAACAGAATAAAAACTAACACATTTTCAGGACTTTATGAACTGTGAGCTCATGCAAATCCCACCATGCACTGCTTTGCACAACTCTGACCTGAGCAGGTTTTATGGTGTGCAGGTGTGCAAGCCTTTTTTTGTATTATATAAGTATAATAATAATAATAAGTTGATCTGTTTGTATCAGCAGTAGTGCAATAAAAAGAAACAATATTTCCATGTGAAATGTAATAGAGTAGAGGTGGAAAGTGAAGTACAAGCACCTCAAAGCTGTACTGCAATACTTGAGTAAATGTGTCTTCAGTTGTCATCCTCTTACCCATAAGATATAATCCTCCTGTGTGAGTGCGTACTCCTGGCCACCCAGGTGGAACGTGACACTGGGCAACGTCTTCACAGTGTCGCAGTTGACTTTGTACTGAGAAGCGACACAAAGTCATGATATTAATTAGATGGAATGTTTACAGTCAAGCATTTTCTTTTTTTTTTTTTGTGGGGAAACTTACTCCACTTTCATCCAGCTGCGCTCCGATGGTTTTCATCAGCAGAGACACAGATGAGGCCGGGCCAGTGATATAGGAGGAGCCTGTGTCGATCACAGTCGTGCAGCCCTCTGCACAAAACATCATCTCCGTCCCCACAGAGACCCTGAAAGAATGAAAGATGAGGCCAGAAACAAAACACATGCAGTTTCTGAATGAGTGCGCACACATATTGTGGATGTTACACAAGTACAATATTTACCCTTTCATGGTAACTTCCCACTTGCCCATTTCTCTCGTGTCCATATAATTGAAGTTTCCAGTGTAGTAGTTTGGGTCTGTCCCACCGAGAACCAGCTCTCCACCTGGGGAGTGTTTTGGGTCTCTGAAAACAAGAAATAATAATAATAACAAATAATCCTTCAAGCCCCCTTTTGCTGTGCATATTCTTACTGTTACTGTTGAAACTGTGACCTCGGTGGTTCTGATTTTTTAATGAGTTTTGTGAAACTGTGTGTACTTTTTGTGAAGTATGAGAAAATGTACATACATTTTTGGCTACTTTAACACACATGTTTGTCTCATCCAGATCCAATTTCAGCTCATCACTTCTTCACTTAGGCCCCTCTGAGACATAAACCGCTAACAAGGGTCCTCTCCCATATCCTGTCCTAGAACACGATGTTCTTAAAGTTTAGTTTTTCCTTGCTGATTGCATTTTTTTTTCCTTCAGGTCTATTAGTAAGCTGAAACAAATACTGAACTTAATAGATGTTTTAAAAAGACAGTAGAGTTACATAGAGTTTCTTCTCTTTAACAGGCAGGACAGTAACCACATTCTTTATGTCCTCCCATGAATCTAAAGCGTGTTTTTTCTTCAGCGGAGATGATTTCATACAAAATGACACAGAAACTCAGCCGATTCACTTCAGCCCACCTGCTGTAGTAGACAGAGAACACCTCTTCCTTCAGGACATGCTGAGACATGATGCGGTCAAACACTGGAGTGATGCCGTCAATGGCCACGTTGGGGTAACCCATCCCCAGGACTCCATCAAACTTGGCGAAGATGAAGGGCATGGCAGAGAGAGATGTGGCTTCAGCAAACACTTGAACCACAGGAATGCCACCAACCTGAAGCAATGAAAACAGGCAAAAGGTCAAAAGGTTTCAAGCGTAGCACCGCAGAGGAACTTTCAAATTCACAGGTCGCTGGCTTTAAACTCACCACCACCACATCCTCGCTCAGGAATCCCCTGACATTTCCTGAGGCATATTGGATGGAAAATCCGGTTCCATTCTCCACATAAGTCCGGGATTTAGAGGCATCATACCTATTGTGAGTAACTAAGAGTTCAAAATGCATTTGAGTCATAAAACAACCAGGGAGGTTTTATTGAACATTTTAACACTGTTAAACTTTATTTAATTAAATGATACAAGTATAATCTTTACTCTGTTTTTATATCTCACCCAGCAAAAACTGATGTTTTAACTTTAATATTGATATATTATATCTTGATTGATATATAATATTGATATATAATATTATAAACTTTTAAGTTTATATGGCAGACTTGTGTTTAGCTCTGTTTCTGGTTTCTATAAACACTCTTTAACTGTCAAAGAAAGCTGTTTAGCCTTAAGACACGTTGTCATTTAAAAAAAAAAAGTCCTACTGTTGCTTTGAGCAAATATTAGTTTCCTATTTGCATATATGCACATCCACACTTACAACAGGCAGTGGAGAAAGGTGAGCAGCTTTGCGAGGGCACCCAAAGGTTGGCCGAGCCTGTGTCAAACACCACGTTGAACATCTGGGCCGGAGATCCGATACTGATTTCCCCAAAATACTGAGTCTATTGGGAAAAAAACAATATGCTGTATTTCATATCGTTTGAATATCTCTTCAAAACAATTCCTTTCCCCATGTGCAATAATCAACAGTCGCAACAAATGACTCACTCACAACAAAAACTTCAAAGTTGCAATTGAAAGGCAACTGGATCTGCTGTTTTACCCTAGATGAGATCCCAACTGATGGGGCCTCTTGGACTCGTGGCCCCCTTTACTCCTCAGTCTGTCTTAACTTTTACAGCAAATCCGGATGCCATTAAATTTAATGTATGATGTGTGCTTTGTTAGTAGTGTGGTCTAATATATTTACGTGTCACTACGTTTATCAACTGGCTAAACTGGTGCATTTACATTAATGTCTATTAATGTGCACTGTCCCTGTAATCTTAGACTTTATGCATAAATTACTAAATGCATCTACATTTCCCATCACCTGTATGTATTATTACACATAAGAGTGTCTCACATCCAAGTAGTTGGTTAGAGGTGTGGGAACCGTCCCGTTGTTGGGGTCGTCTGAGCTCCTCTGGGCCAGTTCAGACAACACCTGCTCTGCAGAAACACCCATCTCCTGTAGCGTCTCTCTGATGGATGGCAGCTTCTTTAGTGCGATCCTGGAAACAGAACAGACAAAAGAGATAATTCAAAAAATGAAAGCGGACAATGATGTGATGACAGTGGACAAACTCAAGGAGTCCACAGAGTGCATATGCTTGATCATCATCCCAGTCAAACAACAAGACTCTAATAAAGGACAGACTGTTTGGCTTTCAGCGCCCAGCCAGGAAAATCAACAAAAAAACACATGTTAAGGCAGTATTGAAATCATTAGCTTTTATAATGATACAATAAGCCACATTTTTTTCTTGGTTCTTATTTGTTTTGTTGTTTACCATTTTCTCTTACACTATCCAGTCATTTCTTTAAGCAAAGCAGGTAGTTATACAAGGAAATACTCTTTTTTTTACCTTCTCAAAGCATGGCTCATAGTTGCTGTCAGTGACAGAGCAAGCAGACACATCCAGTAATTCAGCAGTAGTGCCATAGTGAGACTTATCTGATAACAGGCAGAAAATACAGGCCAGTGCTGTAGACTAAATATGCAAAACTGGTTTTCCCGATTAAATCCGAGTTTGTGAAACGCTGCCTCTCCCTCTCTGTGGTGTCTTGTCCGTCCACTCTTTTTATACCATGTCCTCTCCACCGTGCTCTCACCCTTGGGCCACTGGCTCTGGCTGGGAGCTTTCCTGGAGGTGACCACTTGAAAACAAGCCCTGCTTACCTCCCCCCACCACTCTGTGTCAGTCACACAACCCCTGCAGTGATAAACAGGTCCCAGTGAGAGATGTGAACTTTGACCTCTGGAAAAACACTGAAGACACAAAGCAGGGGTGCAGAGCAGCGGAGATTAATAAACCGGACACCTTCTCTGCAGGATCGTGAGAGGCTTTAGAAGAACTGAAAGATGGTGCGAGTCATTAGTCGGAGTAGCTGCAAGTTACAAGCGATGATAAATCTCTTTTCTGGCTGTGCTGTGGACTTTTGTTATTTTCTCACTCTGTTGATGTTTTCCATTTAATTAGATGGTGGTCTGTTTTCATTAAAAAAAAGATCAGAACACCATCTAATGTTTTTTGATACAAAAGCTCCATAGGATATCAATTTAACGGTTGATTGCAGTTTGTTTGGTAATTTTTGTCTGCAACATCTTGACACTCTTTACTTTAAAAGTTCACTGCAGCTTGTGCACCCCATCGGTTCTGAGTTTTACGTAAAGGGCAAAGAGGGGAGGACATTACACATTTGTGAGTTCAGTTCAAGGTCTGAGATAGAGATCGCCGTGGCTGCAGACAGAGCCCACGTTGAGTGCTTTCTGTGGTACAGTTTTCAATGCATTTGCCTTCTGCTGCTCGCTCAGACTCGACAAGGCAAACACCTCATCATTCAGTGCAAGTTCTCATCAGGTTTACCCACAGGGAGGATTCCCACAGTATCTGGCCTGTCAGGACGAGCTGGCGTGTTGGTACTGTACCGACCACCCAGTCAAACCAGGAGATATGTGGGGGTCCATGTCAGGCACAAGCTCAGACAGCCATAGCAGAGGTCAGAGGTCGGCCACTTAGATACTCCCTGTGGACAGAGCTTCTAGAAAATGATAGCATGGTTATGCACACAGCTCACAGAGGCAGCAATGACGTACGGCAAATCGTGAGCAGTGGCTAATGTTTATGTGCAGAATATCCTCAATGCATAAATGGCTGTCATCAAAATTGTATAATAAAAGTGACCAAGTGAAAGCTGTGATCAACTAGAGAGGCATCACCTAAATCTGCAGCTTCCCTTGACTTTACTGAACTCTGTATTGAGTTTCAGCTCATTGTTTCCAAACTTACACTCTCACTGCTCTAGTGTTGTTTTCAGCCACAGCACGCCACTGTTTTCAATAAAAAAAATAACAACCTCTAAAAACCCGCTTCACACCACCTTCTCAGAACCAGACAGCTGAGAAATGCAGTCAGACGCAAATTGCAAACATAGCGGAACATTTATAGAGACCAAAAACAGAGCTAAAGCAGAGCCAATATAAACAGAGTTAAAGAACACTTTGGCTGAAAAAAGAGGCCAGTGTACGTTACCTGCAATATCTGTCATACAATTAGGCCTTACAAGCAGGTTTTGATAGAACATTTTGGGGACAATCTCACAGACATCTGACTCTTGACCTTCCTGGCTAAATGGATATCAGCAACTTTCGTTTCCCACACTGCCAAGAGAGACCCATGCGTCACTCCTGCGTGGCCTCCCACCTCTCCAGTGAGCCCACTCAACTGGTGGGCATGGGAAATGTAACAGTGTCCTGGAAGGGGATTTATTCAAGTTTGTCATGTCATTAATATTCCCTTGGAGGCCTGCAAATGAAGTCAGTATTTGACTGTTATAAAACTCCTCAGAGGTCTTTCTCCGATTATGAAACATGTTGTTAAAGTGGAGGAAAGTGCGACAGACAAAACCCTCAAATGAGCTTCTGCTGACAAAAACACATCAGAGAGGCAATTCCAGAAGATCTTGTAGGGTTGAGCTATTTCCCCTGATAAGAAATATATAAAGCAGAGCAGCAGTTATTCACAGGAAATGAGACTAAAGGGAAGTTATCACTCAGACAAACAGGCAATACTCCCAAAGCCACCAAGAGTCAACATTAAATTCTGACCAGCTGGTGGGCGTGTAGATGGTAATGTGTTTCTGATTTGTTCCTAAGCAGCTGCCTCACACAATGAGGTTCACAAAAACAACATTTTAGTTTAACTGGTTTTAAGCCCAGCTATGTCTTGAATGTGAAACCAGTGAACTCAGAATGAGAATGACAATTCCATCTGGAGACAATATGTATTTTATGGCTGAAGGTTTAAAATGTACCAACTAATTATATTACAACAATATGATATCCATAATTAAGAGCACTCTGAGTATTAGAGGTTTTGCAGGCCAATGTATCATCATGAATTACTGCTGAATAAGTGATAAATTTACACATGGCTGCATCTCTTTGGACCCCTTTGGAGGAGCACATATGCTGCACTGCTCCTCACCAGCAGAGGGCAGCATTAAACTTACAAACCTATCAGGACAGAACTGAGAACAAACTGCTTTTCACCTCAGGGAGTCAGCCTTTTCCCTGATTACGTGCAACTCTGAGGGAAAACATTACTTATTAATGTGTGTGTGAGTGCGTGTCTGGATTATTCACTTGTATCTTCAACTTTACAACCAAAAGAGAGAGGATTTTTAAGTTTGGACTTGACTTATTTATGGATCTTACTTGCAAGATGTGAAAGGAGAGACATAAATCATGTAACATGAAAAAAAAATCAAAATGTAATATAATATCAAAACCAAAACTACATCAGTGCAAATTACATTTAAAAAAATCTGTATATTTTGTTTTTTTATTAGCAATCTGTCACCCTTATCTATATATAAGCTCTGACCTGATGTCTGGAAGTTCTTGTTTCTGTTTTAAGAGAAGGCCGTTCCACAGTACAGCACCGTACTAAAGAATTAATCCGTTTAATTTTAAAATTGCAGTAAACTGAAGAGTGCTAGAAGTAACACTACATTCTTTTGTAATACAGAAGATAAAACGAGCAGACTTGTTTAATGCCTTCCTCTGTGTGCAAGCTCTGTGACTGTCACAGTCAAGCCTCTTTTAAAAAGCTAAGTAGTGTCAAATGCACCTAATTAGAACAAATCAAACAAGAGGCACAGAGGTACGGACCTCAGGGATAACATCAGCAGCAGGATCATATTCTGTGAGGAAAACCACAATATCCAGAGAAAGCGACATATTCCGAATAAAAATAAAGACAAAATTCTGTACATGAATTAAAATATTAAAGATATAGCAAACATTAGATAATAAATAATTCTCTATTCAAACAAAACACACTCTGCTGCACAGAAATAATGACTCACAAAATATTTGACTTCTGGTCTACAGAGACAAGTTAACTCTAACTCCTTGCTGAGACCCGCTGCTGGCACAGAGCTGAATCAGTATATGCAAAATTAACACAGAAAAAATACCTTAAAAACATAATGATTTCTGATCACATGCAGTAAAGTTTACAGTTTATTGGTAAATATGTGGAATAATAATAATAATAATAATAAAAAAGCTTCTCCACTTCTGCTGACATGGTGAGTATATATGTGAAATATATTGCTTATCTGGGAAAAATAACATTACTGAAAATTACTGGTTGGTGTCCTGTGAAGATGCACTGTGAATCCCAGGGAGCTCTATTAGGAAACAGGTGCTCTACATAGACAGAAAACATCTGGTGAACATACCAGAAACCATGGCAACTGCGCTTGTTTTCCTGCTTAGTGTTTGCGACACAACAAGGTGTGCCAATCCATCACCTGGACCGATGAATATTTAATAACAGCAGGTCTGCAGTCACACAGTAATGCATGTGTGGATCACTTTATTACTATTAAGTGGCGCTGATTGGTACTTGTTTGCCTCATACATCTTGTTGACAAGCTACTTCATTTCCTATTCATTTATACAGTTGGCTACCGGAGTGAACACTTCTGCATCTTCTCTTGTAGTAAAAATAACTGTGAGGAGATGATATGTCTGAAATGGATGTCTTGCTTTAATTGAGAAATATAACTCTTAATTCATTTGCATGTGTGTGTTCTGGCCTGTGAGTGAGCATGTGTGTGTGTGTCGCCCTTTGTGGCTTTGTGCACGGCTCCAGAAGATGAAGATACGAACTGCAGCCAGCTGATATAAAAAGACACCCAGCAGTGGCGGCAGTGGAGCCAAAATGATTCAATAAATGAGAGAGCAAAGCTGCAGTACAAAGCTTTGTGAAGCCAACTGTTTTGTACTTCAAAGTCTGGCTCAAATCAAAAACAAGGCTATTCAGCCTGCTGGCAGTCAGAACACAGTCCGTGGCTTATAGAGAGATCCAGTAATTTAAAAATTGTTCCTTTGTTTAAATGGAGGCATCCTGTCAAATATATGTAATGTTTCCTGCCAACAGCATTAAAATTTCACCAGTGACCCTAAATGTGTATCTTATTTTTAATTCTTCCACATCTGATCTCATATGTTACAATATCATATTTTGCACTGGACCCCCTGTAGACCAGCGTCAGTATATCACACATGGCTCAACCAATTAATGCTCATTCAAGACCAAAATTAAGTTATTAATTTAGATCCATCAGATAAAAGTCATATTTTTAGGCTAAAAGTCAAAACACTAAATGCTTCTTATAAGCATCAGTAATCATAATCTACTATACTGAAAAATAACACTGTATTATCTGTTTAATAATGTTAAATAAGGCACAGGTGTAAGCATGGTGGTGGCAGCATCATGATGTAGGGATGCTTCTGGGCAGCAGGCCCTGGAAGGCTTATAAAGGTAGAGAGTAAAATAAATGCAGCAAAGTATAGAAAAATCCTGAAAAATAACCTGATGCTATCTAAAAGCGATATACAGAGAATATTTGTTTTCCAGCGAAACAATGACATGAAGCATACAGCCAAAGCTAGGCAGAGATGGTATAAAGACGACAAGGGGGATGTTCTGGAGTGGCAGAGTTAGACCTTAATCCAGCTGAGAATTTGCAGCTGAACTTTTAAATGACTCTTCACTCATGATAGTAGTACAGATTTTTGATGTGGACATTTACAGTTTTGGCCAGGTTTTTCAGTTCACATGTACGAAAATACGTTCTTTCTGTGATTTTACTTAAATATTGTCAGGAAAAATCAGGAAATGACCCAGACACAAGAGCCAGGCATGTGAAACTAGCAAAGAAAATTTTAATAAACCTAACTCAAGAGGTATAACGCAGGTTGGCAGGAAACCAATGAAAGGCAGCTGGAGATACAGCGAAACACAAACTGAAAGTCAAAATCATATCTAAAGCAACCAGTCTGAGCAAATGGAATTTAAAAAAATAAATAAATAAATATAGCACAAGAACACAAACCAGAATTGCATGAGGAACACAAGGAACACAATGAAGAAGTCTGGCCAGAAACACAAGCTGGAATACAGGGAGGAGGTACACAAGAGGTAAAAACAAATCAGGGTACAAAAAACTAAATGCGAAACCAGAAGCAGACAAGGAGAATGAGGCAGGCAGAAAAACAGGAGGGCAGCAAACAGGACAATCTGACAAAGACAGAGGGAAAGACAAGACTATTAATACATGGGTTGACAAGACACAGGTGAAACTACTGAAGGCAATCAAAAAAGGAGGGAAAAACAGTCACAGAGCAGAAGTAAAAATCACAAATGACACGAGGGAAGGCAATTTCAAAATAAAACAGGAAGTAACTGAAAAGGGATGTGAAATGTTCACATAGACAGACAGATGGAGACACAAACAGAGAGAAACAGGAGACATGGAAAAAGAAAACACACAGGAATAAATCAAACAAAACCCCTAAACCATGACAAATAAAGTGTATGAACTGAATACTTCACTTGTCTCTGCTGTATGTGTTAATAGTGCGACTGTTTCTTAACACATTCGCCATATCAAGTCCATAATATGTCAGTGTTTTGTGTTTTCAATGAGGTTTGTACCATATAAATAAAAAACAAACAAACAAAAACAGACAGGCACACACAAAAAGTTGGATTTAAGGTTCTTATGACTTATACATGAGTGAAATCTTGGAAACCACAATGTCTTTTTGACAAATGTTAGACAAACAAACAAACAAACAAATCCAAGATGAAAGTCTGCAAATAGAAATCCCATTAATAAAATGAGAACAAGTGATCAACAGTGTGCAGAATTCCGTGGTTCTTTTACTCTTTCAACATTTTAAATAAATTCATTGACTTCCCTAAACACTTATCCAGTAATGTCCATTTGTGTGGCAAAGGTAATATCTGTCAACTCCATTAACTCTTTAGAGAATAACTCTCTGAGAGTTGTTGTGGTTACCTTGAACACATGGCAGGATTGTGTGCACAGGATATCCTCATTAAAAAAAGACATCCTCCTCTAATTGCTTAGCTTTGTGACTTCCTGGACAACAAACGTCCATATCCTCGCAGCCACCAAACATCCTCTGTGTCGTGCTCACAGTAATAGGCTGACTCATCTCTGAGGGAAATCTCTCATTGTATCACTTCTATTGTTGTCATCTCTGTTGTCTCCCAGACCTTGTTTTTTCTCTTTTTTTTCTAATACAAGTTGAACTATACACCAGTAAGCCACAACATTTAAACCACTAACAAGCGAATAACATCTTTTTACAATGGCAGATGTCGAGAAGTGGGATTTGTTGGGTTTTGATGACTGTCATGACAGGACAACTGACTCACAGCATCTCTAAAATGACAGGTCTTATCAAAGTAGTCCACGAAAGAACAACTGGCAACAGGGTCATGATCACCAAAGTCTCAATGATGAACCTGGGAAGGCCTGTGTGGTCCAAACCCACAAAAGAACTACAGCAGCATAAATTGATGAAAGCCTCAATGCTTGCTATGACTGAAAGGTGTCAGAACATACAATTCATTGCTGGTTATTGCTTGTGGTGCTATGTGGCTGTGCTGACCCCTGTCCACCATTGAAAATGCATTGGAGCAATAGAATAAGGAGGCCTCAGCTGATGAATCATGTTTATTTATTTTTTTCTCGCAATTTAGAGTATCTAAAGGATCTTATGCTAATGTCTGTACCTATACAATATTAGATTACGTGGTTTTAATATTGTGGCTGAACAGTGCTGATCAATTTTAGCATGTTGAGGTGCCTTCAGTTTACATTTTTGATACATGTAAACAACTATTACTTAACATGCAACTTTGTATGTGTACATAAATATATATTTATTCCTTCCGAGTATCTGTCTTTTACATATGAAGCTACAGCTAGCAGCCAAGTTAGCTTAGCTTAGCATAAAGACTGGAATAAAAAATGCCACAAAATCTGACTTTGAAAAAAATTCCATAATTAACACATTATATCGCATTTGTTTCTATGTAAAAACAGCAGTTTGCAGATTTACAGGTTGTTGCTATCACCAGGAGCAGAGATTTCACAGTTGCATTTATGTAAAGATTAAACAAACAAGATATAACACGTTAATTTGTGAGTTTTAGAGGTGTGGGTAAGTGGATTTATTTTGCAGTTCAAGTTTTTAATCAGGCTGTACGGTTGTTAGCAGCATCGCCTCACAGCTAGAAGATCCCTGGTTCGCGTCCTGGTTAGGACACCTGGGAACTTTCTGTGTGGAGTTTGCATGTTCTCCCTGTGCAGTGTGGGTTTTCACCGGGTGCTCTGGCTTCCTCCCACAGTCCAAAAACATGCTGAGGTTAACTGATGATTCTAAATTGTCCATAGGTGTGAATGAGAGTGTGCTTGGTTGTTTGTCTCTATGTGTAGCCCTGTGATAGACTGGCGTCCTGTCCAGGGTGTCCCCTGCCTTCGCCCAAGTCGGCTGGGATAGGCTCCAGCCTCCCCGCGCACGACCCTACAGAGGATTAAGCGGTGTATAGATAATGGATGGATGGAAGTTTTTATTCAACCTTATAAATTCAATAGATCAATAGACATAAAGACATAATGCAACACAACATATTTTAATAAATCACTGAAAGGGTAACAGAGCAAAACAAAACTGGGCAAACAGAAGTAGCCTACATTGTAATTAAAAGAAAAAAAAAGTTATATTCCTGCAGCTGGGGTGCCAAAAATACTAATAAATAAAACTAAAATACTGTTTCCAGTCTAAGCTAACCATCGCATTGCTGTAGTTTCATAATTAAGACTTGAAAGCAGTACCTTCTCATCTAACTCTTTACTAGGAAGTGAATACACACATTTCCAAAATGGTTGTCAATTACAAGTATTACTTGTTATCAGGGATACTGAAGAGGAGAAATATTATAACTTCTTATAAAAAAGGTATCTAAAAAGCTGGTACTCAGTTAAAGCAAAATACAGTTATGATAAAGACGTCGCAGCTGAGAGTAAAATTGGCTGAAAAGAGAATGATTCATATCAGACTAGTCCTTCACATCTCTGAATGCTTTTATCTTATAAAGCACATGCTGGTGTTCACTCTACTTTTAGCTCAAAGACAATAAGTTTGCTTTTAAGCAGGTTTGCTGAGTATGTTAATTTGCTTCTTTCTTCCTCTTTTCTCCCTCTTCTTTCTCGTATTCTTCTAGTTCTTCTTCTTGCTGACCTTCCATTTATAACTGTTGTATTTTTATTGTTGTTATTTTCTTTGCCCTGTCAGTCAAGGTGGCCATCATTACCAGACAGGTAGTTGCGCCTACCCAGACCTCCATATCTCCACAGTGCAGTGCCCACGCTCGATAATGGTCTGGCTGCTCCTCATTGTCATGTTTTTTTTTTTAAATAATTCATTCTAGGGTGGTGCTGAGCCCAGGATGCAGGGATAGTGCCCCTGCATAATAGTGATAGGGGAACTATTTGGGTTTGCATGCAGGGAGGCTTGCACTGTCATTAAAAAATACAGTCATGGAGTGGGTCAGAGACTCAAACGCAGACGACAAAGACACAGCAGACAGATAGTTGAAACAATAATACATTTATTTACAACTGTGCCAGCGCGAGTGGAAGTTGAGGAGGGAGTAATCACATTTTGGTCTTCCCTAAGAAGAGCCTTGCAGGTTTTCAGGGTTGATGGATGAGCGGCTCGTGGTAAGTCAGAGTTTTCTAAAACTTTCAGCGGCTGAGTGTGTTGCTCTGTGCAAGAGAAGCGAGAACAAACAAGTGAGAAGGGCAGAGTGGTGTGTACAGACGTATGACAGGAAGGGGAGTGATTGAGGTGTGGTACTGGTCCTGAACCTCAGTTAAAGATTTTACCTCCATTCAAGCCACCAACAAGTAAAACGAAACCTTGGATTTTGGCATTTATGTGAATTTTACTTTGACATTGTTCAAGACCAAACATACCTTCATAGTTGGACGTTTCTTGTCAACCATAAAAACTGCTGGGGAACACAACAAAAAGCACAAAGTGTTGACTTGGCCTACAGACTCCACAGATTCCAATTCGGTCAAGCATTCCTGCGATGTGCCAGAAGAAACCAGATCTACTGAGATCTCATCCCACAACCCACAGAACTGTAAGGATCTGCTGCCAGCATCATGGGACCAGATACCACAGGACACTCTAAGACGTCCCATGTCAATTCCCAAAGAGTCAAAGCAAATATTTAAAAAGGGCCTAAAGTCATGGTTATTTTTTGATAATTATTGAATTATTTAAACCAGCATATGAAAACATTTATTACATTAAAACACTCAAAATGAGGGTATAAATCACAGCTGATATTGTGCAAATTACATTAGAGATGTAGCAGCGTTATTGTGACACTGAAACAAAGAGATGCTCTATTTAGATGCAATTTAAGGCAAAAAAGCTAAATAAAGGCTCTATGACAAGAGCATGACACTAAACAGGATGGAGTTTAGATAATAACTCATTCTCTTCCATCTTTATCTGATCATTTTATGGCTGAAAATGTCTAATCATGTTACAAAATCTTAGAATTAGGTTGAACTATATTACTGTCTGTCTCAAGAGGATACTTGCAGTTCATGTGGATACACAGATGTTTGGAGTATATCAGAACAAATGACGCCTATTAATCTCAGATGCACGTGGTCTTGCCTTCACGAAAGAAAGAAGACTAAAAAAAACTTGCAAGTAGTATGGTCATATCTGAGATGCAAAGATTGCAGTTAATTAAATTATTTTCATGTATTTCTGCTTTCCAAATATAACCTACATATAAGTGGATGCTGCTCCACTTACAGTACAACTCTTCCTTCTGATAATAAACTGTCAGCTCTCATCAGGTGGATTGAAGATAACTCAAAGGCAGAAATGTCCTTATTTATTATTCACACCCCACGAGAGATAGGAGATTAAAACTGGACAGGTTTTCTGGACACGCAGCTCATTAACATTCACAAACATCCAGCAGAACTGAGGGTTTGTTTTCAAAGGAGCTCAGAATGTATCATCAGAATTCAAACAACTTTAACATCCACAGACAGCACATGTAGAGCTCAGAGAAAAGGAGAAATGAATCACAGGTTACAACTGTATTTGCCTTAAAAAAAAGAAGAAGAAAAAAAGCAGGTGATGGATAGAGTTAAACTGGAATTTGCAGAAGACATTGAACACTTACTTTACTCTTAAATGTTGGCATGTGATGTGTGAGGAATTTCACATCAAACATTATCCTTATCAGGACCGAAATTCATCATTTCTGATACAGTTTTATGTCCACTTCACCGGCTGAGTTGGTTTGTCTGCCTCCTGTTTTGAACTGTGAGTAGAGGTAAGAGAAAGTCTTATTATCTTGTTAGGTGAAGTATTTTTAAACTAAGCATGAGGTCTGTGGGTGATGTGATTCTCGTGGCTGCTAATAAAGTGCATCAGACTGGGATCTGCTCTTGTGTGTTAGCGATAAACGTGTCTGTATGCACATCAGTGATGAAAGAAGTTCACAGAAACTTCTTAAGAAAAAGGCCTGCATTGAAAGCATTGCTTAAGTTAAAACACAAGCATTGACATATTACACCGATCAGACATATCATTATGACCACCTGCCTAATATTGTGTTGGTCCCCCTTATGTGGTCAAAAATGCTCTGAACCATTGGGCATGGACAAGAGGACCTCTCAGGGTGTCCTATGGGGTCTGGCACCAGGACGTTGGCAGTGGATCCTTTGGGTACTCTGGCTTGTGCAGTGGGGCCTCTGTCAATCAAACTTGCTCCACTGCATCCTGTTGATGCTTGATCAGAATGGGGTCTAGGAAGTTTGGAGGTCAAATCAACATCTTGGGCCATTGTCATGTTCCTCAAGATGTTCCTGATTGTTTGATGTTTTTGCCATGTGGTGGGGTACATTTTCTTTTGGGGGTAGGCCAGTGACATTTGGGATTTCCATTTGCATGAGGGAGTGTGCTTGTTCTGGGACAATGTTTAAGTCTCATCAACACGGATGCCAAAATCCAAGGTTTTCCAGGAGAACACCACATGATCAATGTTATTCACTTCACCTGTCGTGGCTGATTGGTGTATTTTCCATTTATTTTACTGCTTTACTGTTGCTCCTTTTCAGCCAACCAATCATCTATTAGATGAGGCACAACTCGTTACCACGGTAAGCTGAGAAATGGCCAAAAAGCTTCAAATATGTTGTGTGAAGGTTGTATTTTAACCCAAACTTTGATATCTTCCTAAACCTATCCTTTGGTGCCTAAACTTAATCAGACAGTGAGTGAAAACCAAAAGTAAAAGAGTGAAAATTGAAATATAATTCCAGATATATTGGCCCCATAAGAAACATGAAACCTCTTTCTCCTGGGTAAAAGTCCTGATGCTGACCTTTGCCTCCGTCCTCCCCCCAAACCTCCATATGCAAACTTTATGGCTCTGGCAGTTTAGTTGTATAGAAACATAATTTTATGGGAGACAGGCCTGGAAATCTGCCATGTGTGCTCAGGACTGAGGAGTTGCAAATATCGCCGCCTTCAATGGTTCTATTATCAAGCCTTTCTGGAGAGTACTGTTTGGAGAGAAAATCTGCAGAGGTAAATTAGTCACAGAAGACGCAGCCGGCAGACTTTGGGTTTGCTTTGCTGGAGAGTTTCGTCAGATTGGTCTCCATGCAGAACACTGGAGGCCTAGTTTTGCCGATGGATAATCAAGCCACCAGGGAGCGGAACTGTAGTCTGATGATTAGATATTGTTATTCGTTACATCTAATTTATTCACGTCATTTTCTTGATCTTACAAGTTCAAGCAATGTTGCTGACTAGGGAGGTTTTTACTTGCAATTGTACAAGCTAGCAACAAACTAAGATTTATTGTCATAAATTGGAGGTTTAATCCCAAGAGTATTGCACTGAATGTTGGTATGTGGCCTACATGTTGATTTAGCATTTTGTTTTCATGTACAGTATGTGAACAAATACATACTGTACATGTATGTATTTGTATACATACATGTACACTAAAACTTGTGTATGATGCCCAAATTACTCTTAGCAGGGTGAGATAATGAACAAACAAAACAAATATCTACGTGCATGGAGAAAAGCTCAGTGACTCAGGTGCAGGATATAAAGGATCAAAGTATCCACACTCTGGATTTAAAGCTCCGCTGTAAAAAAAACACTATTTGACAATATTAGAGACACTTTTGGTCCAGAGTAGCACCATCACCATGAACTCTAAAAACATGAGAAAAAACCCCAAACTAACGGTTACAGTCATAAATGTAGACTTTGACTGAATAACTGGACTGGGTTGCATTAGATTGTACAAGTGTAGCTATTAAAGTGGCCATACTTGTTCAAAAGCAACACCTTATGAACAAATGCTTTGGTATTCTCCTGAACTTTGCAGCAGCACTCTTGTCGCTGCATGTATTCTGAATGCAACTCAGCAATGAGCTCTTTTTTTAAATTCTGGCTGATGGCAAGTGAAGCTCTGCCTCAATTTGTTTGCAGGTTTTGCTCATTGATTCACAGCCATGTTCATGCTGCGGTATTGTGTTTACTGTCATTTGATGCCGATTCTCAATCACAGGATCGCTACGCCGCCGTATCTGTGCTCCGCCAGAAATCATCCCTGTTGTGTTTTTTTTCCCAGCACAAGGCAAAACAATGGTCATCTGAAGGGAGTGTATTAAAAAAACAGCACTTGTGGGGAGACAAATCTTAACACAAATCAGCTCCTTTATGTGGCATGCGATAGTTCTGACAGTGCTGTGTGGACTCAAAAAGCAGAACCCAGCAGTTTTATTTGGTCTTTTTTTAGAGGAAGTGGGAAAGAAAAAGAAACAATCAATCAGTGAAGTCAAAGTAGTCCAAGAACGAACGAGTAGGTAGGCATAAAAAAAACCAAGATAAAAGCAGCACACTAAAGCTAATGTGACACAGCATTAATGATCTGTGGGAGGGCTGGTGTTTGCGGGAAGGTATATGTACTGGGTGGCTGATTAAGAGTAATGAGGGGCAGGTGTACTGGCAGCTGATGAGCAGGTAAGTGAAGAACAATGAGAAGAACTGAGGACTCACTACTGGGAGGGAATGGCAGGGCTGAAAGTGGCAGAACATATTAGAACTGGCAGAAATGGATAATGAACCACACACACAAAAAAGCAGCGTATGTAGATGCCGTGACCAAAATTGTGCATGCTTGTTTGGTGCTGTTATAGCATCAAACATGGGGAGTTCAAATGATGAATTTGGAGGGTAATTTGACAGGTTTCCAAATAATTTTTTATGCTTACATCTGAAAGCTTCGTGCTGTGATTCAAATGTGGCCCCTCTCTGCTCAGTTTTCCCTCACACACTAAACTCTTTAAGGATGAACACAGTTTGTCTGTCTTCTCTCACCAGCACTGAGGCTATTGCTGCTCGCTCTCTGATTGGTTTATGTGCAGTAAGTTCATCCAGGATATCAGTGTCAAACATGAGCTAATTATTAATTTGACATTTTTGCACATTATTAACTGGGCTGTCCTGCTGAATCAATGCATTCTAATTAAATTCTATTAAGTGAGTATCTACAAATTCTGATTTTGCAGTTAAATGATGCCATCTTATACCGCATCATCAAACACAAATGCTTTGGGGCTATTGGTTTTTGACAAATAGGTTCGATCTGGCTGGAAATGACCTACATGAGTGAGAAAACATGGCAAAATATTGTGTTAGAAATGGTAAGGATAATTTTGAACTATTTCCATGTTAAAATGTCGTATCTGAAATCATTCACACTCCTTTGAATTGCTGCATTTTTTAAGAAAATGTATAATTTCTACTCTGTTCTAAAGCATTCTAACACTAAAAAATTGAGAATGACTAAGAACACCGTGCTCACTATTATAGTCCATCACTGAGAGAGAGTTGCATATTATTGCTCCTCACAAGAGGGAGAAAGGCTATAAAGCCACATCCAGGTGATTTTAAGTGCCAGTGGCCATGGTGCAAAGCATCATCAAAAAGTACAAGATGTTCCACACTGTGAAAAATCTCAAAGTTGTGGTAAGTGGCTACAGGGCTAGCACGAATGGTAGTGCGAGAGGCCAAGAAGAATCCAAGAATAACCTTCAAAGACATCCTAATGAATCTGAGCAATGCTGGTACCAATAGGGTGACCAAACGTCTTGTTTTCCCAGGACATGTCCTGTTTTCACGTCCTGTCCTGGCCATCCGTCCTGTTTATTATAAAATGATGGAAATGTCCTGATTTTCATTGATTTCAATCGTGCCACCGGGTGCCACCGGGTGCTGCCGATTGTAAACCGAGTGCCTCAGAGGCTCTAGGACATGAACCTATGAACTCCGATGTCACGCTCCACTCCGCCTGTTTTGGTAAACAGACCTTTTGGTAATTATTTCTGTGGTTACAAGAGAAAAAAGAAGAAGTTGGACACAAGGAGCTTTTGTTTGGTGAAAGAAAGGAAAAGTATTCAACCCCAAGAACACTATCATAGAAATGTGATGCTTTAGGGGTTTTTCAGCCTATAGGCCAGGCAACCTAATTGCCATCATGACAAAAGAGGATTGCACGAACATTCTGGAAGAAAACATCAGGCAGTCTGCAGAAAAACTTTGAACATTCCAACAAGACAATGATCTGAAACATGCAGCCAAAGTGGTCAAGAAATGGTTTACAGAAGACAATATCAACATTTTGGTCAAGACCTAAATCTCATCAAGAATCTGTGGAGGGAACTGAGGACCAGAGTGATGGCAAGGAAGCCTTCTAAAGGAGCAAAAGAGGAGTGGAATAAAATCCCTCACTGTAAAAGAAAATCTATTAAAACTAAATCTGTGAAAATCTGGTAGCATCAATGGCAGAAAAAATATGTAAAAAAAATAAATTAAATTATAAATAAAACTAAAATAATTACAAACATCCGCTGAAAATTTATATTTCTAGTTGATTTAAATACAGTAAAACAGTGGGATTTTATGGTTGCACATTGTAGGAGAATGAATTACTTTTAATAAAAATACAGATTTTTTTTGAGTGGACATTATGTATAGTTTTGGTCAGTTTTATTTACAGTCAACATTAAAAAATATACTTTTCTCTGTATTTATCTGTAATTTAACATAATTCAGAAAATATGTAAAATATTTATTGAAAAATTATTTGCCATTTTAACCCTATTTTACTAGCTATTTTCCTGTAATTTAACAATAGAAAAAAACAGGATATTGATAATTTAAGTGAACAGTCTGCTCAGCAAACAGTTTCTAGGTGCATATGTGTGTGTCCTGAATTACAAAGGATTTTCCAGGTTTTTTCTGTCTTGTCTTATACAATGTAGACTATATTTCCCTTTGCTAATTGAAAAGGAATTTAACAATTTCATTTTCAGATACACATATGGTGTATAAAAAGCCGTAAACATACAATATACACATATAAAATCTACCTTCAGACCAACACCTGTTATGTTTTGCTCAGATGAAGTGAAAGTCTCTCTCGGGGTGTTTCAAAGCTGTGCTGCGTTCAGACTGTCTTTGAAGCTGAATGAATGTAACCCACCTTCGCACACACTCCAGCAAACAGTAGTTGGTCTCACTACAGAACTGAATCATCTCCTCGCTGAACTGGTCGGCACTAATCTTTGTGTAGTGGGACGTTCCTTCCCCACAGAGAACCTTGATTATGGGCCTCAGCTTACAAGAGATTGACATAATCATGAAGGAGAACTCTTGGAATACCTTCACCAAGCATAAAAACACAGCTACAGCGGTGAGGTACAGTAGGTTGAAGGTTAAACAGTAGTTATCATACTTTAAATAGCTTGTGTCATCAGGATGGTCCATGATTTGATTTCATATTGTTACCTCCAGTTAGTTCTTAATCATTCAGCTCAGAACATTTTAATGTCTTATTTCCCTTCTGTTTTACATTATAAAGCAATTGATTGTGTTGGATGTTTTAATTATAACCTACTTGAGTACATCTGAATTGCATGGCAATTACCTGTAACTGCTCGTTTAAACAATATCAAAGGTCTCTCAAAGTTCCGCTTTAATGCCGCGGCTCTGCCTGTATCATGACTTTTCCATTCTCAGCCCCTCAGCAGTGTTATTTTTGGACCAGGAGCCAAGAGCACTTGCTCTATACGTATTCCTACAGAGGGTTTTCCAGTTATCTGGTTCTTGCAGACAGGTTTTCAGTGGAAAGCAAGTCACTGATACGGGCTATGTGAAGGTACTTCATTGATATGTGGCGATAGAGGCTTTGCTTACCTTTCGCTGGCAATGCAGTTTGCCAGGCAGGTGACCAAGCAAACAGTCTGCAGTGCGCCGTCTATGATAAGTATAATGAAACTGCTGAAGAAATGAGGTGAATTTCACGGACAGCTCTTCATGCATGTTATATCCCTGACAGTGAGTGAATGAGTGAACAGGCAAGCACAGCAAGTATGCATTCTGGTCTAATATAGTGCTATACAATGCATAGTTGTACTAAAATAAGGTGCTAATTTGTGAATTGTTAAAAAAAAAAATCACCAACATTAATAGAAAATGTGCCTTTTTTGTATTTATCTTGAATTGTTAGTGAATAATTCAAGATAATTAACATTTAGCTTTATTATAGAAAACAGAATACTATAGCTGTAATATTTTCCTATTAGTTGATAATGGTTCTAGCAATATTTAATTGTTAAATAGAGTCATACAGTGTGTATTATTGTAGAATATTAAGCTTCATATTTAAATGAAAGTACATTTTTAATCTTTCCTCTGCTGGAAAGTCTTTTTGCTCAGTGTCTGTTATTTGAAATGTGGTATATAAATAACATTAACTTGACTCAACTCTCTGTATGAACTCCTTGCCCTCTCCCTAAGGTGGAATCTAGACACCTTTTGAAGGAAAGTCAGCTTGGTCACCTGCATCAGCAGTGTCATTCTTTCTGTCACGGCCCAGAGCTGTGAGGGCAGCGACATAAATAAGCTGGTAAACTGTGGGCTTCACTTTAATGCTCAGCTTCCTTCCTTTTTACCACAACAATCCAGCATAACCTCTGCAACACTGCTGATGCTGCATTGATTCACCTCTTGAATCTCGCACCCTGTTTACTGTCTCTCTCCTGTGGTCAAATTACAATATTTGTTAAATTCTGCAAGAAATTCTTTTGCCAAAATAGTGTGTGATAGGTAGCTTCTTCAAAGGATGACAATGAAATCATCAAAAAACAACATCTATAAAGGTCATCTTCCACTCCCAGGACAGGAATGAATGCTCTCGATGCCCCCTCACGTACTCTAAACTACATGTAATTCACTGAAACAAAAAACCTGTTGGAAAAACATGGACAAACACCATTAAACTTACATTACTTACATGTGATTGGAAGCTTCAGTGGTTGCTCACCTGCTGAGGCAGACTCAGACGCCCTCCTGCAGAGCTGCACTGCTGGGATCTGCTCCAGCCTCAGTCCATGGAGACTGAGTCAATTTCAGCAAGTATGATTCAAGCAAGCTGAAATCTCAAGGTTTTCGAGACCAAAACCGAAGTGCTCTCAAAGACAATGTCTATTTGGGTGTCTAAGTCTCATCAGCGTGGATGCCAAAATCCAAGGTTTTCCAGCAGAACAACACATAGTACCAATAGGATCAATGTTATTCACTTTACCTGTCAGTGGTTTTAATGTTTTGGCTGATCGGTGTATGCATGTCTTTTCAAAATAAAATACAATTGGTTATGTTTTGTGTAGGTCTGATGGCAAACAGTATTAAATATGGTCAGAACATGCAGATTGCAGCATCATGCATTTACACCAAGTCAGCCACAATATTAACCCCCCTGCCATAGGTCCCTCTTGTTCCATTGACACATTGGGGAATCCAGTAGTGTTTATCACCTGGATATTGGCAATGGAACCATTGGGGCTTCCATGGATCTGATTTGTTCCAGCGCACCCTGCAGCTACTTGATAAGACTGGGATCTGGGGAATTTGGAGGCCCTGGGCTCTTGGTGATGTTCCTCAAGTCATTCCTCAATAGTTTTTTGCAGTGTGGCAGCGCATATTGTCAGTTTGCCATTGCCACTGGAGGTGTGCTTGGACTGAAACCATGTTCAAGGTAGATGGTACATGTCAGAGTAACATCCACATTAATGCCAGGACTCAAGGTTTCCCAGCAGAACTTTGCATTGCCGCAAGATGATCAGTGACTTTTAACTTCACCTGTCACTGGTTTTAATGCTGCAGCTGCTGTCACTTGCAGAATCCATCATATATATTTATTACGCACCATCACCACAAATATTTAAAAGGTCTTGAGTACAACCAGCCAACCTTGCTCGACATTACAGCTTTAACATTTGGCTACCCTCTGTTGTTCAGCTGAACAACTGGTCATTAAAGTCTTGGCTCGCTGTGACATTTTTAAGTGCTTTGTCATTTTTTCATGATCTTTTTAGTGAATTAACCATTACTCTGCGGTCAAAACGTGCTCCTAATTACATCTCTCGACAATCAAGTTTAAAAATGTACTTTGATCTTCAGAAAAAATCAGATGTTTCTCCATGATTACATTCATACATGGATGCATGGTGAAGACCGAGGCATAAATTAATCACTCACTTTAGAAAATTAGATAAAAGTCCAAGCTTTCATTTCACTCTACAGATGAGGAAAACTAAGAAACACTGTGACCTGCTTCACACCTCAAAGTGACAAAATCCAGTTAGCATCCAAGAGGAAAAAACTGAATCATGAGAGCAGGAATCAGACGTTTGTTTTTCCGGCTCTCCTGACAGATCAAGCTCACCTCACCATTACCTCAGCATGGGGTCTAGTTAGTGAAAGGAAAATGTTTTCACTGCCTAAATGTGAGCACACGAGGGTGTGGTGGGTGATGTATGAAAAGTGTCACAACGCAGTTCAATGACAGTTTACTTACAATTTACTCCGTATTCAAGTTAACTTCAGTAGTCCTCACTGGGACTGTAGTGCTAAAATAAAATCACACTAAGGCAGACCTATCAGTCACTGCGTTAACAACCAAATCACAGCATCTATGGGTTTTGTTTAGAGGTGCACATTGGGAATATAATAAAAAGACAGAACCGGCTGATGTTGAATTAATCTATTTAAGCATGACTGATGTAAACAACTTTTAACCACCATGAGAATTAATTTACATATAGTTTTGTACTGAAGTAATAATCTTTTGTATTAAAGGATTTCTTTGGACTTAAATTGGGTTTAGATTAAGCCTGATTTCTATGTGATCCATCAAATTTAAGAATTATATTTTAATCCTTGTCAAAGCAGCCTCTGCCACCATTTCTGCCCATTAAAGGCTTGTCTGTTTGAACAACCTCAAATCATGGGATTGCGTGTAAATAGCATGTAATTTTAGACAATTTTTGCATGTCTGGGCTCCACATTTTAAGCTTTTCACGTCTCTTTTTATGGCATTAAATGACACAGGAAATGACTAAGGGATAAGGTCGGGGGAGGGTGTAAAACAGCATGCTAAAAGCAAAAATGCATACCAATAACAAACAAAGTGACTTGTTATTATTCACATACTATTTCATGATACCAGGCTGGTTTTTAACATACAGTATCTTGTAACCTCTTGTAAAACACCTCAAGTTTTTGTTTGTGTTTCCTCCATTGCATCCATTACCTGAAAGCACCTTATAGGTTCAGGTGGGTGACACATCTTTGTGAAAAAGCTTTACCAGACTCAGACCCCTGTGCAATAATTACAGCTTTATACTGAATCCTTTTTTTTTCATCTCACTTCTCATCAGCAAAACTATATTAATTTACCAAAACAAATCTCCCTTGTCTTATTTTAACTGGACTGATATTAATGACCGCCATAACTGTCTCCTAAAATGAGACATCAATAAAGCAGCAGTTTTAACAGCACTTAATGCAAAAACCAACAATAATGCATTCCATTTCCATTTCCCACTTAATTGCAACCATACAACAGCATTATCATCACCTGCTGTTAGAGAAGAGATCAGTCATCACCTGGCTATAATCTGCAGTCATCAGGCCTCTGAGTGACTGACAGGAAATGGGGTGTAATTCTGTCATTTTTCCTCGCCTGAAAATGAACGAGTGAAAATCCCCAACTGCGATATTTGTGCGAAGCTTTTTCCCTACAGCACAACAAATTTATTTCCGAGTCTGTCAGAGACAGGGACAGAGCTGCAATAAAAAGGGGAAGGAGGAGGGAGAAGCCCCTGTGACCAAAACAAATTTCACTGATGGATGCCTTTCAAAGAAGCAGACAGTGTCCAGGAAGGCTTTGTCGGGACACAGTGCAGTGTCCTATAGAGCGCCGCTTTGTTAATACTTATTATTAGTAGAATTTGCGGACCACTGTTTAAAATGACACAATTATCTTTGCTCTTTCATGACATTCAAACATTTTGTCAATTCAAAGGTCCATTTATGTGCACTGCCAACCTCTATCACTCACTTTTTTTTATTTAGTTTTTTGTCCTCCACACCAATATTAATGTGTTTTTTAAAAATAAATATCCACCACCTGTTCATTTTTTTGGAATCACAAAATGGTTTATTTCCCGCATGTGGTTTTCTGATAAATCACTACTCACCTCATATTTTAGAATAAGGTGTTACTGTGGCAGGTGGCAGGAAAAGTTGGTTTTCTGACTACATTAATAACTATCAAAAATCTCTGCTGTGATATACAGTATGTTGGCATTCCCAGTTGTAGCCACCCATCTGGGAATTGTCAACAATGATTATAATGATCACTTCTTGTTGCTGTGACTGTGTCATGTTGTCTCATGTTGTGACATACAGCAGTGGCAACAAGCCTAACGCCAGGCAATGCCAAGTCTTCATTCTTCTGATCCGTGCACACTGAGAATGTCTGCGAATGTACCATTTTGTTCCATGCATTCTGTTGTGATCACAGTTGTAGGTTGTTATTTACTTACTCCTGATTCTATTAGTTAACAACAATCCATTTTCATTATTTATATACACCGAACAGCCACAACATTATGACTATTGACAGGTGAAGTGAATAACATTAATCATATTGGTACTATGTGGTGTTCTGCTGGAAAACGTTGGATTTTGGCATCCGTGTTGATGAGACTTAGACAACCAAATACACATTGTTCCAGAACAAGCACACTCCCTAATGCAAATGGAAATCCCAAATGTCACTGGCCTACCCCCACAGGAAAATGCACCCCACCACATGGCAAAAATATCAAACAATCAGGAACATCTTGAGGAACATGACAATGGCCCAAGATGTTGATTTGACCTCCAAACTTCCTAGACCACATTCTGATCAAGCATCAACAGGATACAGAGGAACACGTTTGAGTGACAGAGGCCCCACTGCACAACCCACAGTACCCAAAGGATCCACTGCCAGACCCCATAGGACACCCTGAGAGGTCCTCTTGTCCATGCCCAATGGTTCAGAGCATTTTTAACCACATAAGGGGGACCAACACAATATTAGGCAGGTGGTCATAATGTTATACCTGATCGAAGTTCGATGGATGTAAAAATGTGCTGGACTGATATGCAAGTCTTTGTATTGTTGCCCAACTGATGATGAGTTTAATGGAGTTGTGCTCAGTATGATGCCAAAACTCAGGAGTAGCCAGCAACCAAGATTTTAATCTGCATTTCGCTCTGTTATTTTTACTCCATGGAAATTAAATGATTTAACCACTTTCATGCACCATTTTAGATGAGCTAGTTTTAGAGTTTCAAGAAAGAATGATGGTGAATGAAAATTCTGATCCTTCCCTGTTTCTGTTGGAGAAGCCGTAACTAGTGGTAATTAAATACACTTTAATCAAAATCTCTTGTGACTATTAGCTAATAAGCATCGCAGCTCTGATCACCTGCAATGGTGTATTTAGCAGTTGTGATCCCGCACTGCATTTGAACAGTTTTGTTCTTCAGCCTCTGTGCTTCAGTACATTCAATTTGAAAATAAAATAACGGTAACTTCATGAAATTGCTAAGTGTCAGCTTTAATTTGAAAGAGCTGTGTTGCCCTTTTAGAACACTGTGACAAAGTTTAGAACTTAAAAAGTAATTAGACACACAAAGTCAAATGTTATATTGGATACTTGGCAGAAAAATCATGATATCCTCAACTTACAGATATCAAAAGACTCTTTGTATCTTCTTGGTGTTGCTCTTTCAGCCCTTCACTGCAGCTACCTTTAGCTTTTGCTTGTTTTGAGCCTCTCTGGTACTCTTGTCTTCACAAAGTAGACTGCAGCTTGGTCCAACTGAGATGAATTGACTGACTCGGCCCATCGAGGATTTTCCACATCTTCCCTCTGAAAAGCTCTTGCTTTGGCCATGTGTTCGGGATTTGTTGTCTTGTTTTGTTGCATTTGGCAGAATCTGAGCACACAGAATGCTCCTTTAAACTCCTGCATCCATCCTGCTGCTTCTGTCAGCACTCAAATAAATCAATGAAAGCCAGCGTGCCGGTACTATTGGCAGCTGTACATGCCCAAGACACGAGTGAAGCACCACCATGTTTGACAGATAAGGTGGTAGGTTTTGGCACTTTTTGCAGAGGTTGATTTTTGTTTCATCAGTCCATCGAACTTTGTTTCTAAGCCCCAAGCCTTGTTTCTTTTTGTATGTTCTTTTTTTGAAACTGCAACCGGGCCTTTCTGCTTTTAAAGCTCATATCTCAACATTCAGTATTTCACCTTTCAGTAATGACAGAAACCTATTCAATTAAAGCTGAGACTTGGCACTTTAATGTATTTTGGATTTATTTTGTGGCAAATCGTGCACATAGCCTGAAGGACAAAGAACAATGTGTAACTGTCCAAATACTTCTGCTCTGGACTGCACATTCGTTTGCCACACGGAGCAGCAGAGCATCGCTTAGACATGAGACCACAGGCTTAGATTACAACATTAGCCGACATAAATAGAATTACAGTGTCCTTTTGTTTTTCTACACTTCATTTGAGTCAAACGGAGCACAAATTGAATCAGCGAACATCATTGATGATGAGCAGTGGAGAAGAAATAGAAAAGAGGAGACCGTGCAGGACAAAAGGAGAGGAAGAAAATGAGTCATAGAATTTCTATTTAGTATAATGATTGTCATAAGAAGGTCCCCCTGAGGTTCTGACATAAAAAAGCAATTGACTAGATTGACTTAAATGAGCAGTGTTCAGGAGAGTGCAGGCAAAGAGAAGTTAAGTCCTCGGAATCATAAAATCCATCACTGCGGGGATGTTCAGATCATGGTTTTGTGCTACAGCAGATGGGAAATTGTACAGCGGAGAATAATGACAGCTCGTGTTCATAATTGCAGGACAGCGTGACACCGTGCAGTGGCCGGCAAAGTACAGTACATAAAATGAGCATACTTAAGCCTCATTAATTCTTCTGTACCAATGAAAATAGATCCATGATAGATCTCAGTCCAACCCCCAGCTGTCCTGATAGCAGACTTGGCATTTTGTATACTCCTCCAATATATTGCTCTTGGCGTTCTTATTGTCTGTATAGCTTCTCCTTGTTTTGACTGACATGAATTTTTCAGAGAAACATAGACTGAGAAGTAACTGGCGAACTCCTGCATCACCGACCTACGTGTAGAAATACTAAAATATAGATTTACTGATTTGGGCAGTCAGAACAGGGGAGACTGTCCTTCCAAGGAAGCACAAGCTCAAGAGTCAATGCACTCTCATCTAGTTGGTGGAAAAAGTGCAACATTTTTCACAAGAGACTGCAAACTGAGCAGATCATGCAACATTGACTCAGTTTTTGATACCATTACCTGCCAACAGTCATCATTTCTTTCAACTATGACAATTCCTTAAACCTGTCCAAGAAATTATAAAAACGCAAACCCTCCAATCCAAGTCATTTTTATGCCTAAAAGTAACCGTAACTAACACTTAGAGTCCTGCGATCACAATACCTCAGTGATTTGTAACAGTTTTAGAAGGCACAGATTTAATAACATTGTCTTGATGATAGGGGCTTGAGAAAGCTTTGTACAAATGTCACTGTGTTGCCAAATGTGTGGAAGCATTCCACAAATGATATGTTGGCCACATTCCCAGCTGGCAGTTAGCAAAGTTGGATTAATATTCACCAGAGATCTTTATTTCTGTTTGTTTAATATCTACCATCTCTGCCTGCCTTTGGAGATTGCGTAGGGTGGCTGAGAGCAGGAATTAATTTGCCTTTCCCTTGTGAGCTATTCACTAAAGCTCTTCTTGTGTCAATGACCTAATAAGCAGATGTCCTCATTTGTTTATTTATTCCCTCACTTACTTCGTGACCTAGTTTTACTGTATCATCCTTTCCTCTGACTTTAAAATTTCATCATACTCGTTTTGGTTTCAGGGTCTGAATTGCCTCTTTTATCTCTATTACCTGTCCGGGCTCCTCCATTTTTTCTAACGGCAATAGTAAGAGTATCTTTCCCACACCCATGCACACAAACGTCCATAAAGTATTGCAAAATCGAGGGCAAAGCCTCAATTCTACTCTAAGATTAGAAATAGGCTGGGCAGGCAGTTGCAGTGCAGACACTTGCAGATTAAAGTTAAAAAGCAGAACCTCTTACAACAGCTATACCAGACCCTGTGGTTTCTGTTGCTGCAAACAACTCCAGCCATGTGGGAAAACTCAAAACCAAAGAAAAAGAAGAGGCATTAATACCCAACATTCTGATATGCTTGATAAACCATCATCTATTTTCCTTCTCTGGGTGCTTTACCATCCACCCCATGAAGAATTAGATCTTAATAATTACAGTTTCACTCTCTCAAAACTCAGAAATGGCAGAAGCAATCGATAGGCCGAGAAACAAGGTTACGTGAGGTTGTTCGGTGCACTAATTCCTGGCTACAGCCTCTGCAGCCCTTTAATTATTAGTTTAGTTGTTTCTAAATGCAGACAGAAGATTTAAGAGTGCTCCCTTTACTTGCTTCTCTGACCTAAATGGAATAAATTGGACTGGGATTAGTTCTCGGCACAACACTCAGCATGTGATTGGTGAAAAATGATTCCTCCCACAGGACACTGTCAAAGCCAAGATATAAAAAGCCAGAGGGAAATGCGAAGAATAGCAACTTTCATTTGTTCCGTTTGACTCCAAATTATTCTAATTTTCAGGTGTATTGTAGTTAAAGGGTTTATTATGATCGTCTTCATGAATTTAAATATCTCCGTGCTTTAATTCTTTTTAGTATAAATGATCTTAAACGTAAGTATAAGGCATGTCCGCCTCCACAGGTGTTGGCTTATTTATGTTCATAATCCACTGAGCAGCATATCAGCAGAGGCGATGGTGCAGATGTAAGGAAAAAAATAGAAGTCCGGGTTTGTATTTTTCTATTTCTCAGTGCAAAGGCTGATATTGTGGTTGAGGTAAACCTCAAAGAAATGCCATCCATTTTGCATTCCTTTTTTCTCCATCTTCACTCAGTCACCAGAGAGAAAAGAAAGTAATTCAAATGCGTGGAAAGTGGAATTGCAAATGCATTTAATTTACCTGTGAAGAAATGAATCAGAGGAGGCATTTAAAAGGAAACAGGTTGTATGTGTGCACAGGTGTTTGTTTCTATTCTTTATATGCTCTTTATATGCAGATAGGCTGCAGTGAATGGGGTTGATTTGATTCGGCTGATGTAATATGGTGGCTGCCCTGTGGTGTTGTATTGGAATTCGACACAGCTAACAAACGTTTCTTTTCTTTTCAGTTCCTGCATTTACCTACACGCTTAATCCCCAGTTGAAACATGGGCCACTTAGCTCATATATGTCTAACAGCATTGCTAAGACGAACAGAAAGAAACAACAAGAGAGGAAGGTAAATCTCAGAAACATGCTTTATAAAAGACAGACAAAAGAAATCTTCAATGAAAGACGGCATTGAACTGCGGGTGGAAAACAATCCTACGTCATCTTTGACGTTACCAGGTTTGTATTTTGTTTCCTTGTAATGGAAGACGTTACTGCTACCTCAAAAAACAGCAAAGGAGATTGCTTCGTGCTTTATATTTATTCATTCTTCATCAATTTTATGTTTTATGAGCTGCACAGTGTCATTCAAGATGACAATCAGTTTGATACGATGGTTCTGGATCGAGGTTTGGTAAAGATTGAGCTTTATATGTAATAAACAGTCTTAAGTCTATTATCATTACACACTTTGTTATGCTGCCTAGATCAGTGCATACATACTTTTCTTGTGTCAGTGTGGAACAACAAACTACTCCTTTATTGCCGCTAAATACAGAGAAGATTCTGTTTGCCAAACACTTCAGCAGAGCTTGATACACACATCCGTGACAACATTAACACCACTGACAGGTGAATCAAATCACACTGATGATCTCATTACATTGATGTCCAGGCAAGGGGTGGAGTATATTAGACAGCAAATCAATAGCAAGAAGTTGATGTGTTGGAAGCAGGAAAAATGGGCAAGCGTAAGGACCTGAGTGACTGAGCTGTGATGGCTAGCTCTGCATCTCCAAAACAACAGGTATTGTGGGATAGTCAGTTTATGCAGTGGTTAGTACCAACCAAAAATGGTCCATGTAAGGACAACCAGGGAACCAGTGACAGGGTCATGGCTGCCCAAGGCTCCCGAATGCAGGAATGAATGAAGGCCAGTCCATGTGATCCGATCCCAAAGAAGAGCTACTATACGAGGCACGAACAAAAAGTTTCAAGACTGTTCCTGGTGCATGCCATGTGACTTTATATAATCAACAGTGAGAACTTCATTACAAGGGTTCTTGTGTCCATGGCAGTTGCGCAGTTGCGATCCCAACATGGACCTCAAACTGGAGCGCAGTTTGAGGTCCATGTTGGGACCTCAAATCAGAAATGGCTTGAGCAGCGTGACGAAGAATTCAAAGTGTTGACTTGGCCTTCAAATTTTCCAGATGGCTAGATGAATAAAATCACAGGACACCTTCAGAGGTCTCGGGGAGTTCATACGTTAATGGATCGGAGCTGTTTTGGTGACGCGAGGAGGATGTAAACAATGTTGGGCAGGTGGTGTTAATTTTGTAGCTAATAAAAGAGTCACCAGAAGAAAACATCAACAGGATATGCAATGTTAAGAGAAACATGAGAGAAAAGGAGCGGATGAAGTAGATTTGTCTGAGCTTGGCGAAGCTTGGTGTTCTTCCTTCTAGCTTCAGTGAACCTATCAACTTTTTGAAGGTCAGTACATTGATGTGTATTGAAAGGATTAGGCACATAAAGTTTGTCAAACCAGACATCCAAGGCAGGGAAGTTATGATATTCTAGTCCATTTCTATTGGTGCAATTATAAGACCCTGGTTGTATCTATTTGTCTGCATCTTGTCTGTGTGACTGTTTGCCTCTAGGTGTGTGTACCAACTCCTGAGATCCATGTGGCCTGTTCCCACCATACAGTCGTGTGTGTCACCTTGTTTCCCAGTATTTCCTGTGGTGCAGCTGTGATGTGAGCATGTGTTGCAGTTTAATTGACTGGGCTCTGTGTCTGCCACGCTCTGTTACCGACAGCGAGGCCCAGTCCTTTGGGAGGAATGTCATCTCTGCACAGGCAGCCTTACACCAAGGGCTCAAGGCTTTGGCAGCCTGCTTTAACATCTTGACACAACTCAGCCAGCTAATGAACAGCATTAGAGACCCATGAGCCAGCACATACAAACTCATGGACAAACACACATATGTGCACCCAAGAATCTTTTGTCTGCGTTCCACACAGTTCCAGTGTGCTCAAGAAGCTCTTTGATTCAAGTCCTTTTCTTTCCATCTTTTCTTCACACTTTCCTCCTCCTGTTACAACTTTATTTAATAAAGCATGAAAGAACAGGTGCTAAATTGATTGTTTGGCAGATAACTAAATGCTATGAAATGGGAATTGTTCAACAAGATTCATGCAACAAATACAGAAGCAGATTCTTTTTCATCTCCAATAAAAATCTCTATTATTAAACACTCTCTGTTCTATATGTTGGTCTCTTGGCTCCTCCCGCTGTTTCTGCACATCCCCATTAGGACTCCACCAAGGTCAGTTCAGCTATTAGTCAACTATATATGTGTGCATGGATGGACAAGTTTTATCACTTGTTCAGGCGGGCAAAGACATAAATCTCTCTTATCTAGTGACCCCAATCAGCCTGTTATGTGGAACCGACGAAAGTGAAAAGCCCTAAATGACAGATTAGTTTGCAGTACTGTATCTACTGGCTCAATATGTATACTGAGAAATAAACACATTCGATCTCACACTAACTCCTTTTCACCAGCTGTCACTGACAGGTCTGTTAAAGGGATAGATGGCCAATCGACTTCAATCGACATATTTCACTGATAATAATTGAGCCACTTCCTCAAAGGTTCTGTACAAGTTGTCGCTTGACTCCATAGAAACTGCAGAGTTAAAGATTTTGTTTTGCTGTGTAACTTTGACAACCCTCTAAATTTAATAATGGGTCATTGCCTGAGAGTAGCATGCTGCTTTTTCAAACCACTTACTTGAAGACATAACTTGTAAATGGAAGGATGTCACCACTGATACCAAGCAAGTACTAAACACTACCTCACTCTAATGCTGCTGACGCTTGTTTACAGCCAGGTGAGTGTCTTTCCCTGTAGTAATTTGGGACAAACATGATGGGAAGTGACAGATATGACAGATTAATGTAGTCAAAGTGCTACAAACCAGCCTGTCAGTCAGGTATTGTATTGTGTTCGTTGGGTTGTTTTGTAACTTGCTTGACAGATTGAAAAGCAGCTTTAAAGCAGTTTCTGTTTTTAAACATCATCTTCCCCCAAAAAGACCAAATAAAATTAGTTGGAATTAGCAAAGGACAGTGAAATGCTGCCACAATTATTGTTTATTAGTTGTCTGAACTCAAACAAAACAGATGAAATATTTAATTTCTTCCAGCATTTGCATGAATCTTGATATGTGGAGTGTTGCGATATATCATTATTGATGATAGCGGTGACATTTAAAAAACGTAATATTGGTGCCCATATGGGAACCATATAGGAACAGCATACGGTACAGCTACGATTACACAACCTCTCTCCACCTCCCTACACTGATATTTTGACTGTAATTTACTTGCCAAAAGTAGAAAAGATGATTTCTGACACCATTTTTTTAAAAATTCTATTGATATTGCAATAATATTGAATATTATAATAATATGAATTATTTTGGCCATGTTACAACCCAGCTGTCTAGGCTGAGCTAGAAGTAACAAAAAAATCAGGTGTTCTTGGTTGGGTACAGCAATGTATTGCTTCATGACATAATTAACAAAATAAAAAGGTGATAATACTAAAACTAAACAGGGCTGGTGGGTGTTGCTAAATCAAAGTACAAAATAAAACCAAACGAAGGCTAACAGAGTTGGAAAACTTCTAACAACTAAACTCCTAAGCCAAACTTAAAGACAAGGTAGCAACACCCATGACTAACACAGAAATAACTAAACAAATGAATGCTTCAAAACACAGATTAGCTCAGAGCTACAAGTAACCACCTCTCAGTGGAGACACAAGAAACTTCTAACATAGTTACACAGCTGCTAGCAGAAGTTGCATATCTACACAAAACACAAAGACACGAGTGGCACCAAGGCAAGCTGCTCACATTAAATCACAGCCGCCCTGACTGTAAGTTGGGCTGCAGATTTAAACCCCAGATGTGATGACTGATGCAGTTCAGTTGGTGGAGGGAACTGGGTGGTGGTCCAATCAGGGATCAGGAGTAGGTGGAGATAGCAACGAAGGCTGGAAAGCAGGTCTGGAGCTACAGGCCAATCATCAGTGATTGAAGACGTGGGGTCTGGAGCTGCTCCCACACAGAGGCTACCCAGGATCCACCACAAAAAAAGCACATGGCCACCAGGGGCTGTAACAGCCATTATAACTGTGTAGTGAAAACCTGATATCGTGACAGCCCAGTTTTAAATAAGTGCCAGTAACGTGTCTTAGCTGGAAGCCAATTCCAAACTCCTATATCTGCATGAAACACTCAGAGTCCTGAACCCAATGCAGTGAAATACAGTTTAATGCATAAACTATTATTGGTTGAGTTCATTCTCTTGATGATAAAACATTAGCGTTCAGAGTTCTCTACCATTATACTTGATGATTGATTAGGGGGTCAGTGGATAATCCTTAGATGCAAGCCATTTAGCTGCTACATATTAACAGAGCCTGTCAAACCCAGCTAATTAAGGAGCATTAAAATGGAGACGACAGTGCTTGGCAGGACATCGCCGATTCTGGTCCCTGTGGATATTTCTACTGTTGGCAGGGACTGTGTTTGTGTATGAAACAGAAAGAGAGCATGTATCATATCTTAGTAGCAACAGATTATATTTGTGTGCATTTATATTTATGCTGTATGTAAAACAACCAAACACAAATTTCTAGTTGTTCTTTTAGGTTTAGGTTTTCCACATAATATTTGCTTTATTTATTCATTAATATAAGTAGTACTATTACTTCTAGTATTAATAATTCAAGTTGGAATAAAGAATGATCAGACCTATTTTCAGACTTGGTCTAAAAAGACAAATACAATTTAACCCTTATGATGGTGCCACTTAAAAGGATCAGCAAACTAAAAAAATCACAAACTTCATGGCGGCACAACAGAAAAAAATCAAGGGATCACCTACATGAGTAGGCTTAAACCTTTGAGAGTTGTGAATATCTATACAAATTTTCACATTGGACATTATTTTGACTACAAAACGAGTGACTAATTGCCCTTTTAGAAGACTTACACATATCTTTGGAGAATTACACTAGTTTAACTGTCTCCGAAAACATATGCAGAGAACAGTGTTACTGGTAACCAAAAGGCCAAAGAGGCTTGGAGAAGAGTTGACACCTTGCATTGTCTGGACCTGAGTGTCAAGAAACCTGATTGGTTTTGAAAAGCAGGTTTGAAAACATGAAGAAAACAGGGTTAATGTAGTAGCTACATGTTTTATAGCACTAAAGAAAAAGTGATGCAGAGAAGTATGTCTTCGCATTGAGACTTGGGCTCTGCTTTGTAAGAAAATACTTTTAATCCAGTTTCCAAAGGGAAATTTTCAAATAATCTATCATTTCAAAAGCCTTACAATTAGATTGCAGTGTTGTTTTTGTCAGGTTTTTGTGACTAAACTTGGATTTCTAGACTTGATTGATCTAGACTCTGTTTCTATTGTCTAAACCCCAACATCAGCATCAACTTGCCTGAAGGTACTTTAATCAGCTGTTTATGTCCAGAACTTAGCAGAAAAGCACTGAATGAAAATATAATATTTTGGGGTGAAAATTATTATTTCCTACCATCATAGGTACTTTTCTCAATTACATGGTGGTGATAAATGTATCTTCTTTTCACAGGAATGAAGTGTTACGTGTATCAGCTGTACTGGAGTCACTGGGAGGTGGTTGGGTCCGATAGAGGGCATATAAAGTACAGGACTGTCACACCAGAGCCAAGAGTTTGCATCCAGTCCTCTGTCTGTGTTTAGGTTTAGCCAATAAAAGCACTTTGGCTAAGGTTATGGAAAGATTACGGTTTGTTAATAAACATGTTGTAACCACATCCTTTCTCTAATCTTTACCAAGTGCTGCCAGAGCCTAAACATAATTCTGCAGACACTGTAGTGCAAGATCATTTCGACTTTTTACCATTTTGGCCAAAGACTGTGCTTTGTACGAAGCAGAGCAGCAGAGAATTAGAATCCAGGGAACAGCAGCCAGGAGCTACTGAGGGACACAGTCATGCTATGCTGAATAAGGTGACCTGAGGCAGATTATTTGCAATGAACTGTGGATTCTGGCAGCTTTGGCTCTTTGTCTCATTTTTTTTCTCCCTTTTTATCTGTCATGAACAACTCTTTGCTGCCATGCGTCCTTATCATCGCCTGCAATTCATTTTCGGCCCTGAACGGTGACTGGCTGACGTCCGACCCCCTGCTCCCTCTATCACTCTGTTGCTTTGTGGTACACAAGCTGCACCTGTATCCTCTTACCTCTCTCTCAGAGATCCTCTTGTCTGGTATTCCTATCTCGACTGAACTCGGTTCTTAATAATTTTGCACTTCTTGTATGATTTTGCTCTTGTCATTTCCTCTTCTTGCTTCCTCTCCTCTCGTCTCTTCTATCTTGACAGAGCAGGTTACAGAGACAAGATACACCTCCATCTAGTTTTTGGACAAACTTTCAAGATGTCAGTCCTTATTTCAACCCTGACTCTCCGTCCTTATTGTTTCATTATCTCCTCCTCGGCCCAAACACCAGATAGTATACAAATGGAAAGGTGGCATCATCCCCTTATCTCCTCTGCTACCCTGCATTTTTTCCTGGACACTTAATCTTTTTTCTGTGTAGCTTTGTTTTTTATTTCTTTGCTCCTTTTTCTTACCATACCTCCTATGCCTATTCCATTTCTTTCCGCTTCAATTTGTCACTTTTCTGCACATCTCTTCTTTCATTCCCACCCTCCTCACTTGCTCTATTTGTTGCTTCTCGATCTCCCCTTTTTTCCCCAGAAACAGAGTGTTGATACTGAGTATAGGAGGTGACGCTTGAGGAGATAAAAATAGAGAACAATTCCAACTTCCTGTCTAAGATGGACAGCGACCTGGACCGTATACACGAGGCAGGTTGGGGTGGATTCGTACTGTTCATACTAAGTTCTGACCCTGCCATCTGCAGCTTCAGAAGAAGAGGAGATTTATCAGACCAGGCTACGTTTTTCCATTCTTCAGCTGTCCAGTTTTGGGGAGCCTGGGCCCACTGCAGCCTCACATTTCTGCTCTTGGCTGACAAGATGTGGTCTCCTGCTGCTGTAGCCCATCTGCCTCAAGGTTTGACGTGTTTCCAGTTGTAAAGCATGATCATCTAAGACACTGTAGCCTTTCTGACCTCCTCTGACATCAACAAATAGGGAGATATTCAAACTACATCAGTATAAGTCAGAAATTAATAAATATCTATAATACATACACAACATACATCTAATTAATGACTCAAGGGACCTCTCTAGGTGATGCCTTTCATCAGTAACCTGTCAAGTTGCACCACAACACCTGACCTGACCTCTTTTTTGACAACCCAATATTTTATTTGGAAGGCTATTCAACATTAAGGCACCTGCATTAAAAAAAAGAAGAGCTTCTGCCACCAATATTTGCACAGAAAGCTCGAACACACACTGGTCCCGGTGTTTTAGCCATACGCCAAATATTTGAGCACAGCTTGGTACCAATACCACTGAAATTATATGATTTTCAAGACCAACTTTGATACCACATCAAAAAAATACACTAAGGAAATGAATGGATTTCAATATCAACGACTATTTGAAAAGAACTTGGGCTTTCAAGTAATAAAAATGGCATTATTGTTATTTGTGTCCAAAAAAATCAAACTTTTCATGATGGCGTAGCATTTCTACTGCAGTGTCTGACTGTTGCCATGGTAGAGAATAATGGTATTATGAACACAATGGACTTCTGTTGTTATCCTCTGAGCAACACGTGGCTCAATACACATTTCTGATTAATCAATGCCACTGTCTACAGTAGCCAGAGTACTCAAAGGATCCACAGCCAACGTCCTGGTGCTAGACCCCATAGGACACCCTGAGAGGTCCTCTTGTCCATGCCCAATGGTTCAGAGCATTTTTGACCACATAAGGGGGACCAACACAATATTAGGCAGGTGGTCATAATGTTATGCCTGATCGGTGTATGTATATGTGAATCAACTTCCGGATCGACAATCCAGGTTAAGTAATTGATTCTGACAACTGCAAATAATGTTAGATTTTTTAATAATAACCTGCATCATTGTATTAGACAATCTGACCTACTGGGAGGCACATTCAGCTGTTTTCAGAAAAATATGAAAACCCGATTTTTTGCACATATATTGCAAAAGTTGTCTTTCTCATTTTCAGTAGTAAAA
>OMNN01099455.1:46369-62671 GCA_900302755.1 Chromis chromis | reverse complement strand
CAAGTATATTCGTCATTAATTGGACCCGAATATCCATCGCCACTGCTCAATTTTTAGCTTTTAGCGCCTCACACCTAATTATTTTAATAATTTTGAGATCTGAATACTCGTGCATGCCCCCACAGGGCGCCGTCGAGTGTCGCCAAGCGCTGCTGAGGCTCTAGTACGCGGACCTACGAACTCCGATGTCACGCTTCACTTCGCATGTGGTAGTAAACAGAAGACAAAGTGCCCTCAGCAAAATGCTCTGAACCATTGGGCATGGACCAGAGGACCTCTCAGGGTGTCCTATGGGGTCTGGCACCAGGACGTTGGCAGTGGATCCTTTGGGTACTCTGGCTTGTGCAGTGGGGCCTCTGTCAATCCAACTTGTTCCACTGTATCCTGTTGATGCTTGATCAGAATGGGGTCTAGGACGTTTGGGGGTCAAATCAACATCTTGGGTGATTGTCATGTTCCTCAAGATGTTCCTGATTGTTTGATGTTTTTGCCTTGTGGTGGAGTGCATTTTCCTGCAGGGGTAGGCCAGTGACATTTGGGATTGCCATTTGCATGAGGGAGTGTGCTTGTTCTGGGACAATGTTTATTTGGGTGTCTAAGTCTCATCAACATGGATGCCAAAATCCAATGTTTTCCAGCAGAACACCACATAGTACCAGTATGATCAATGTTATTCACTTCACCTGTCAGTGGTCAAAATGTTGTGGCTAATTGTGTATGTAGTTTGTACAATGTATGACCTTAAAATGACACAGTTTTAGTGTATTTAAATCAGCTAAAAATATCATTATTATACAGACGTTTACTGTCATTTCCACTGTTTAGACCGTTTTTGAACATTAGAGTATTCCACAGTTCTTTTTACATATTTTTTCGAGCTCTGTTGCTGCCAGATTCCAGTTATTTTACAGATTTTTTTTAAGTGTATATATTCTATTGCCTTTCGCGCCTGCTTTTAGCCATATCACACAAATAAAATTTGCCCTGTCTGCATCTTTAGAGCTATGTAATCATGTCCAGAGTAGACTTGGCATTCCCCCGACTCTCCTTTTAGCTTTATTGCACCTGTTTGGGTGAGAAAAGTTACACTTTTATCCTCTGGCTGCGATCCATTTCGCCCAGCCAGCATACTGCTTATTATGTAACAGAAAGGACGGGAAGCCCTTAACCAGGATGCAGGAGACAGATGAAGCAGCAGGTATGATGTAACATCATTATCAAACAGCAGCAGGTAGTGGAGATGCAGGTTAAACTTAACTGACACAATAAGCCAAGTGTGAATATGTTTCTCACCCGGTTGGTACGTGCAGCATTTTGTTTAGCTGCAGGTAAGAAAAATGTTCCACGTGAGTGAGTGAAAACACCTGTGTAAGTGTGCAAAAAATACACAAGGAGATTACGGTGAAGGTTAGCAGCACGTGTATCGCCATCTATCCACTCTTTATGCCAGCTTATTCTGATTCAGGGTCACTGAAGGGACAGGACCTATATCCCAGCATGCACTTGGATGCCCTCAGGACCTTCATGCTGTGAGGAACTACTGACACCAGATCCTTTATGCATTACAGAAAATATACAGCTTCAAAGAAACACCTAGCAGGAGACCAAAAAGGAAAACAGGAGATGGGCTTTTCATCTTTTTTTTTCAGAAATGTTTCTGGTTTCTTTCCAGCCCTAAAAGCAACCAGGTGGACCAGCTCTGGATTACACAAACACACACCAAGACTACTGTGTGCTGCTGATGTCCGACGCTCAGAGAATGTCAGTGTGGTGAAAGTAACGAGCAATTTAGGTGATATGTATGACCCAAAAAGGCCAGTTTTAGCTGTGCTGTGGGGAATAGTTTATAGGCAGCCAGGCTTATAAAATTACTGATGGACAAGTAATTCCCAAATATCTGCCTTCGTCCCTCTTTACCCTCAACAGAACTCCTCCAGTTCTCAGCTGGACTGAGTCAGTTTTTACACTGCTGCCAACAACAGTCTCACTATCAGATCCTGGTGTTTTCAGTACAAGCTGAATGCGTGTGTTATATCTGAAATGTGCCTCAGTTTAGAAAAGAAAAGTTTGCCCCAGTTAAACTGGAGCCTCGCATGCAGTTGCGAAATGTCAATATGCAGATGCTGCTCTGGAACGAGTGCTGTGTGTTTCTGTGTTCGGCTTTCTGTCTGATTTGTGCAGCAGTGAGGCGCTCATCAAGTCATCATTTGATTGCATCGCGTATTTCGATTAAAAAAAACAAAACGGCGTCGCCTTGAATGATGCCTCTCATTAGCTGCGCCTCAGACCTCCAGACAATGAAGATGACTGCAGGGTTTGTTTTTCTCGTCTTTTCAGTCCTCGCAGGCTACCTTGAAAACATTTTTACTTACAGAAAATGAACAAATAAAAACACTGGCGCACTACCACTGTAACCTTAAACAATCTGTGTTTATGTGTTTAGGATTACAGTGAATCTCTCTTTAAAAGACCTGTTAGCCTCCTGCTATGCCTTTTTTGGGCCTGACCCTCAACTTTCACTGACACTGTTCACTTGCAATAAGCTCGGTGGGATTTCCAAAATGAACCAGTTCGCTGTGATAAATAAAAAAAAGAAAAGCAACACAGCCGAAAGCATTGTCATCTGCCATTTCTAACTGATAAGAGGAGTAACAGCGAATGCAGACAGGGAAATCTGGAGAAATAATTTATAAGAGCCCGTCGTTTACAGATGCAAATCAATTTCATATCCATTTGTCACAGATTGGTATGTCTGTTTATAATTGCTCCCCTCGATCATTTACTGGTAGTATTAAATAATATTTGGAATGCTTTCTGAATGTTTTGCAAATGGTTCAGATAGTTCTGCCATTTTTCACATACATCTGCACTGTGTTTTTTTCACTCCCTGTCTTCTTAGTGTGACTTTCACATTTGCAACTTTAAGCCGGCAGTTGTCACAACAATTTTGACTTTCTTTGTGACTGATTTGACAGTGCAGATGTAATTGTTAGCCCAAATGCGTGGTCCTTTATACAGTATGTATGAGGCTAGTTGTGTTGGGCAACTGAAATCATTATGTTAATCACATCTCGTGTTCTTTTGAGAGAGAAAAAATCTGAAAATGAAAGAGAAAGATTCATACTTTGCATTTTCTGGTTAATAATTGTGCCGACTATTTTCCCATTCATTTGAAGGGATACCACCAGTTCTCTGTGCGTAGATAGAAAACTTGTTTCTTTGCAGCAAATTAAATCTTTGCATAAAGCAGGACGACAGTGTTTGCACCACAGGCAGAGGAGACTCACTCAACTGCTGCACAGCACAAGAGCCACAGACTCAGAACAATAACAACACACATCTTATCCGGCACCTTGGCTTGTTGAATGAGCGACCAGATAAACATTCATGGGGGAAAATTCATAGCTAATGTTGGTTTAGAGGCTAGATAGCTAATTAGCTGTTCAACTGCAGCACATAAAAGTATATTGGCCTCAAGCAGCCCTTACAATATTGTTTTCCACAGCAGAAACTTGCATTTGTGCTCTGTGCGTGTTCCGACTGCAAGAGTGGCCCCTGGAACATCTTTCAAGGCCGTTTTTTGGGGTGGACAAAAACCTATACACCAGAGTAGGTAATTCTGAGTATCCCTGAAAAACTGCTGTGCAGGTCTTGTCCTTGATTGGTTGAAAACAAATGCTGATTGGTTAAACTTGGATAGAGTCCTTGTATTCTTTTTCCAAACATTACTGTTTTCAATGTAATATTCACCATAAAGGCAAACATGACAAACCCTCCTTTGTATATTTCCTGTGTTCATAGATATATAGTTGCATGAAGTCAATACTATTTGTTGCTGTTTGGTGCGGTCAGTATTAACGTAGTTAACGGGCCTTTCCTGAAAACATTCATGCCACCTCGCGCCTGCAACATTTTCCTAAATTCCTAAATCAGGCATAACATTATGACCACCTGCCTAATATTGTGTTGGTCCCCCTTATGTGGTCAAAAATGCACTGAACCATTGGGCATGGACAAGAGGACCTCTCAGGGTGTCCTATGGGGTCTGGCACCAGGACATTGGCAGTGGATCCTTTGGGTACTCTGGGATTGCCATTTGCATGAGGGAGTGTGCTTGTTCAGGGATAATGTTTATTTGGGTGTCACATAGTAAAAATATGATCAATGTTATTCATTTCACCTGTCAGTGGTCATAATGTTGTGGCTGATGGTGTATATACTGAATTAAAATATAAATGCAGCATGCAAATAGTCTTCCCTTCTGACTTAGAGAAAAAGTTAAAACCCTAATTTCTTGGTTATGTTTGGAAAAGGGTTTAATTTAGCCAACTGTGCACAAAAACCTTTGGAGCTGTTCAACTGATGATAAATTCTCAACCACTCAGTCAATCCACAGCCTTGTCAGGCGTGGCTTTGAAAGACAATGATCAGACAACTGATTTAATTAGCAGCACTATGCAAATCGGGGCTGATGTTTGTCTGCTGTAGAAAATAATCTACAGTACATTATGTAGTTGGTCAGATTTTAGCCAAACTGCAGGTGCATTGTGATCACAAGCAGCAGATATCAACACAGCACACAAAGACACATTCCCATTTCCACTGCTGAAATGCATCCAGTTAATAATGTAAATGCTCATGTGGTGCTCACTCTTAAATGCCACTGCAACCAGAATAGTGTCTGCCCTTGGACTGAAAACTGCTGCAAAGGTTTTTTGTTCTGTCTCGGTGTTCAGACATGCACTCTGTTCTGTTAATCTGTTGGCTACTGAACATTGATTGCATGGCTGAATGTGCACCCGGATCCCTTTTCCATAAAAGTCCTAAAAATCTTTCTAGGTCGGACATATTGACATTATCATATCACTTTCGACCCTGCACAAGTCTGAACTGCACCTTCACATTAAGGGATAGACACGCACAAGCAGCGGTACTGTGTGAAGTGAGTTGGGGAAGATGTTTTTCACATTTCAGCACCAATATTTGTCCAAAAACATCAAAGAGAGCACGAAAGTCACATCTCACCTTTGTGCTCACTTTGGTCTACAATTTCAATTTTTTTTCATTTATGAGGCTACAAAATGTCATATATATAAAAATCAAACTTTACTGCAATGAAAACAGATACTAACAGCTCAAATTAATGATACCCCCCAATAATGAATGTAATCCAACTTTTGTTTAGTTTTTTCTCCACAAGACAAGCTTTGGTTCATTGCCTCCATTTTTTAAATACTTTTTTTATACTTAGTAGTTCTGTACATATTTTTCTTATGACACTTATTCTAATTACTTTGTATCTCATATGTTCCTTGCTGCACTATCCACTTTGCTACTGTAACGAGGTAAATTTCCCCATTGTGGGACGAATAAAGGATTATCTTATCTTATCTTATCTTATAAAATACCTGCATCGTCAAACAGCAACAGAATCCACATGAGCATCTTTCAGTGACAGAGAGCTGCACACATTTGCACAAGTGGAATAACCACGCCAGTAACTTCAGCCGTTTAGCTCACTGAGTTAAGGTGGTACCAGATGGGCTCAGTCCCCTAGTTTAGTGGAAAGTGGTGGACTAGTGGTTTGTCAAGAAAACTTGTAACCGGTGGGTCGCCGGTTCGAGCCCCTGGACTGGCAAGAGGTTGAGGTACGCTCGGCATGTAAGAGCTACATCGAGGAGGACTGAGAGTTGTGCAGCGCATGACAGAAACACCTCAAAATTTGAGGCTCTGAGAGCGACCGCTTGTCCTGTGGGCCCTTGAGCAAGACCTTTAACCTCTGACTGCTCCCTGGGCGCTGCACCGCGGCAGCCCACTGCTCCTAGTATGTATAGTTAAGGTTAACTTTGAATTGGATGGGTCAAATGCAGAGAAGGAATTTCCCCAAGGGGATCAATAAAGATTAGATTATTAAGTTCTTATAATTATCAATTATCCCAGAGAGAGCATTGAGAGCTGATCAGTCCCAGACAGGATCACACTGTGTATTTGTCTTAACATTACACAGGTGAGCTGCACATACTCACAGTTTAGATTGTTGCTTCCAGCTGTTTAGGACTGTTTCCTCTGAGTTTATTGAATACATGCTGCATCAAACAGCAGCAGAGTCCATATGGGTGTCTACAAAGAGAGAGAATTGTACTTATTTATGCACATGGAACAACAGAAATAACGTCATTAATTGCTTATAATTATAATTAGAAACTATCCCTGTCAGGATCAATCAGGATCTAACAGCCAGTCACACTATGTACTTTTCTTCACTCCACTCAGAGTCACAGATTATCAGCTGCAGTTAAATCATTTGTTACATCACAGCGTCCTCTCTAGTTTAAATTTTACACATGACTTGGTGTATTGTGTCTCCATCACTGTGGTAGTTACAGTATGTATGAATGAAGCCACGAGGGTCATTAAAAGTCTGAATGACAGAATGCCATCACTTTAACAGATTGATGAAGCCAGTAATATTGTGTATCCCCTGCCGTCAGAATCAGAGCTCAGCCTACCGGCAGCTACTCAATCAAACACAAACACTAACGCATCTCCAGTTGAAAATATAAAGAGCATATCTGATATTTTCCTCACAACCCCCTTTTTTTCTTTTTTTGAATAATAAAAAAAACATTTAACGATACATTTTTTTTTTAAAACAAGTCGGCAGATATAGTTTCGTAAAAAGGAATGAGTAATTCTGATTTCGTTTGGGCTTCGACAGTGAGTTTGCGTTGTATATGTTTCCTGTGATGTTTGTGTCATTGCATTCTGTCCTTTTCTCTCTGACAGGACACAGCAGGGAGGCCGAGTCCGCTGTCACAGTAAACACGCCAACTCCTCTCCCCCTGACATATGCACACACAAAGAAACTGAAGCAGCGTGAGGCAAACAAAAAGGATCGATTCTTTGAAACACTGTGCACAACACAGAAAAGAAGGGCTGAGGAATGGCTCATTCCTCTTGAAAGTCCCACACTGAAAAACATTTTCTTTCAGTTTCTCCAAAATAGAACTACAAATGGTTGCTGGCCAGAGGGTATGGCCACATGGGCAACTTGTATCTTTACAAAGAAAAAATGTTCATCCAAAGACTTTAAAGCTTATCTTCTAATATAATTTGACCGCTCTGCCTTTGTGAACAGCATGATGATGTCTTTAATAAAACTCCCCATGGCTCTGCTATTCATTTGATGGAGCAGTAATAAGAGCTGGGGCATACAGTTTTATGTTGTTTAATGATTGCTGCAACTGCGATAAAGTCCTAGAAATTATACATTTAATTCATTTTTCATTCTCTTAATTATCCCCAAGGTTGTTAAATTACTTTGACATTGTATTGGACTTGTTTCAGTCGACAAATAGGATATTTTGTTCGACGTGTTGACCTTTCTGTGTGCGTGTTCTGCCTGTTATCTTGCCTCCCAGCTTGAATCTTCCCTTGTTGCTGCTCTGAGATTGGGCAGGTAGTGACGGCGTGAACGCTGCAGGTCTGGGACTTGGAGTTGCTTACATGCATTATCTGCGAAATGAATTAATCTCTTGGTATTCAGCAACAGCATGTGACAGGCTGAGAAATCTAAAGCCTCAGCGGATTTCTCTCAGCAGAGTGTGAAATTTGTCACACGGAGGAGGTTCACTCCAGGGGTAGAGCTGCAGGGCACTTTTTCCCTCCTGACAGTTTTCCCGCCCTCTAAACTGCACCAAAAAGTGACACGAGTACCTGTAATGAATGCATTCATTAATTGAGGTTCGTCCCACCTTCGCCGGGTGATATTTTGGGAATAGCAGAATGAGAGACGGTTGATGAAAGAGGGGTTTGTTAGCTGCACAGAAGCATAAAGGTGCTCTTCTCAGTGTGCTCCAGCAGCGCCGCTATCTGTCTTTTGATGTTTTCTTATTAATGAGGGTGATGACTTCCTCTTCTCTCTGCTGGGATGCAGTCTCCGGTGATCAAATTGGCCTCTAAACAAAAGCTCAGGGCTGGCTGCAGTGACTATTTCTGCTGTCCAGCTCCCAGCCTAAGGCTACTACTACTGTACAAGCTGGTCCCAGCTCATCTCCCAGAGGAGCTCAGCTGCTTCATTACAAGCACTCGAATGTTGAATCATGGGACCATTCCTAAAATAAATCCATGAGTACTCTATTGTGCAACTAGGCTGTGTTTTACGAGGAGTATCCAGAGGGAATGGAGATGCATGTATGTCACGCATCATTCGTCAGCACATCTCCATTGTTCATCTATGTATGTATGTGCCCTCTTACCCTCTGACATATTACCATATGTCCATACTTACAGCCCTCGTCTCACCATAGAGCGCGCTGTGTTTGACTTATTTATGTGGCTTTTTCCTCGGAAGCTGTCTGATCACATACACACAGCATTTTCTAATGTGAGGTTTTGTCAGGCTTTCACAGCACACAGCAGGAGCACAGTGGCATCGCTGCACCTCAGCAACGCAGTGAGGAATGTGGTCGTGGACTAAATCGGATTCGGTCTGATTTATTTTGTCTACTTCGGATGACATTAAAAAACCAATTGAGACTAACTTGAGCACGATAACAATTTCATTAGGCCGGGCGAAGACAGTATCGATTTAAGTCGGTGTAAATTATGAGAAAAGCTGTGATGCATGTGCAAAGTGAAACATGTAATTTCTGGAGCCTTCTGAGGCCATTACTGGGTTCAAGTCAGGTGTCAGGTGAAATGCTCTCTGACAGCCTTTTGGCTCTACAAAATGAATTTCCCCTCCATCCTGCTGGAAAGTGATTACGGCTCATTATTGCACATTGCATATTATTAGACATGCATCGAGGAGACTTCCACACAAATTTAAACATTCACAGGACCACACATATGCAGACAGGCAGACTGACGTGGCTAGAAGTACAACACCGTCTATTACAGCTGATAATGTCGAATTCACAGCTAACCTTTCGTCTTGGTCTCTGCAGTCAGACAGACATGCAATCATCTCAGTCTGGAGGCTAATTTAAGCTCTACAGAAATGACCCGTCACTATTAGGCTCAGGTAAAATTCATAGAGACCCACTGTGGGCAGACAGACAAACAGACAGACAGTTGTGGGCACCAGCATAGTGTTTAATTGAGAACAAAAAGAAATCTGGGGCTAACAAGAGTCATGTAAAATAAAATATACCTAATATAATGTAGGAAATCTTTATGAAACTTACAACAAAAGCATAAAAATACACCCATTCCTCATTAAGGATGATGAAAGTTGGTAACACATTAAGTACTGAAGCACTAATGTTTCTTGGTCAGACAGCTTAAATAACAAAATTACCTCAGCAGACAGCAGGAAATTGAAGCAGAGTTGTAGAAAGATGTATGACACAACCCACCACTCCCCCCAAAAAGCCAATCATCTGCTTTATAACAGCCAAACCAGGAAACTTCCAGCAGATTAGGTCGTTACACTGACTCAAGCATGATGTTGTGAAACTGTGCTTATGAGTAGTAGAAGTATAATCTGTGAGGAAAAACCTTATTCTGGGGTCAAGTCACCAAACGTCTTAAGCAATTTAAAACAAATTTAAAAAATCAGATTTGCCTATTGATTCTATAAATGCAGTTTTCATGTCCCAGTGATCATTGACATTATGGTCTCCCCATTCATTTAGACATGAGCCTGGTCTTGTTAGTCCAAAGCAACTGCGTGGGGGTGTTACCAAGAAGGCTGCTAAAGGATGAAACTTCAGATGATGTCCACATCAAAACTATTCTTATGTATATTTGCTGTTATTGTTACAGTTTTTACAGTTTTTGAACATTATATTTGTGGCCATACCGCCTTGTGGATGCCTGATCCCGTCAGATCTCGGAAGCTAAGCGAGGTAGGGCCTGGTCAGTACCTGGATGGAAGACCATGAGGGAACACCAGGAAGCCTGGGTGAATGCAGTGTGAGAGTGAGTGGTTGGTGGTGGACAGAGGGGCCGATGGAGCAGATTGGCAGCCTTGCTTTCATCAGTCTGCCCCAGGGCAGCTGTGGCTACATACGTAGCTTACCACCATCGAGTATGGAGTGAATGAATAATGCAATGTAAAGTGTTTTGAGTGTCTAGAAAAGCACTATATAAAAACCAATGCATCATATTATTTCACAGTTTTTTTACAGTGTGGTGTCATGTCTGTGAAGGTTCTCAGTCATCCAGGTCATGGTTATCCTCGTAGTTTCAATCATAGCATCTAGACTTGCTTGAGTTTGTCGACGATGTTTCACCTCTCATCCAAGAGGCTTCATCAGTTTTAACTGACTGATTGGGAGTTCCAGATTTTTATACTCTTCAGGAGCCATTAACACTATTGAAGCTTCAGTCTGCTGGGTGAGTGTTGCCCCTCCCCTCATGATGTGAGTCGTTAGGTCCTTCCCTGTCACAATGGGATTCATTAAAGCCCTTAGTGATCAGGTGTGAAAGGTTTCTGTTCTTCCTGGGTAGAGAATGTAATACTGCATTGTAAACAGGTGAGAGGTGATGTCTCAGGCCTCCCCCTCTGTTTAATGAAGGTTTTTCCAGTTTAACGTAGATGGCTTCCTTTACCCCCCTCTCAAACCATCTGTCTTCTCTGGCCAAAATTCGTACATTATCGTCTTCGAACAAGTGGCCCCGTGTCCTTCAGATGCAGGTGGATTGCTGAGTCCTGTCCTGAGTAGTTGGCTCTTCTGTGTTGAGCCATGCGCCGGTGGAGCGGTTGTTTTGTCTCACCAATGTACAGGTCTGTGCATTCCTTGTTGCACTGGACAGTGTACACCACGTTGCTCGGTTTGTGTCTTGGTGTTTTGTCCTTTGGGTGGACCAGCTTCTGCCTCAGGGTGTTGGTTGGCTTGAAATGAACCGGGATGTGGTTGTCTTCCGTGTCCTCATGAATTTTCCTTCACATCTTTTGTTGACCTCATTATGTTTCCATTGAGGTTAGGGAAAAGACATAAGATGTTATTTTTTACTATTTGACCGCAACACTGGTCACTTATAAATGCTGAGACGGAAAAATCCCATAATACGGTTATGTGCCTCAATGATACCATAACCCTAAGAGTCACAATGGCTAACTTTATGGGAAGTACAACATGTGAAATACACCTGAATTACCCGGGAGACCATATCAGTGTAAATGCACTCTGCTGATGCTCTGGTTGAGAGTTGGAGCACACTACCCAGGCTACATTACCCAAACTTGATGTCCTTTAGGACAGAGGCGAGGAAAACTGTTAAAGAAACCAGCCACCGTAAAAATGGCCTCTTCTCTCTGTTGTTGAAAAGGAAACTCTACTGCAGCCTGAAGGAAAGCTCTGAGAGGCTGCAGAGAACTTTATTTCCTCAGGATGTCACACTACATAACAGTAACAGGTCCTGTTTATTAGAATTTCTTTTTCCAGACCCTCACACAGGAGTTACACTAATTACTGCACTATAAAATCCTGCATGTCCTCAATTTCATGTTCAGATTTCATGTCCATTATCACCTCGCTGGTGCTCCTCGTGTATGTTCATATTCAGTCTCATTTGATCAAGTTATCTTGTCTCATTTTCTTTCTTCATTTGGTATTATTAAGTCTCTCAATTTCACACTCCACTAGTGCTATATTTTGAACATAATGTCTCACATTGTGCTCGTATATTAATGCGTATGACAGAGATATATAGACAGTGTAGTTATACTTGACACATGATGATTTAATCCTAGTTAACCCTGCTGTCTGCCGCTTAGAATGCCCTCAGCTGTAGTAAGGCCTCTGCACCTCTGACTCGGCCTCGGGCTGTTTATCCCTCGATGTTTACTCAGCTGTGCATGACGAGAGGGCGGTGCAGGCTGGAGTTACAGCGCAGCGAGCTGCTGCGATGGCCTCTCCGCCTGCCTGGCATTTTTCTTGAAGCAGAGAGCGAGCGTGGGCTCTGCACATGGCTGGCACAAGCGGGCCGGCAGGAGATTTGTAGGCGACGGTGATGATTGAGACATGCAGGGAAAAGGCAGCCAGAGGAGGTTTGAACATCCCATGTGGATCTGCTGCAAAGAGGTTTGGCACAATTGGATGGGGAGAGAAGGTGGGGGGGTTGACAAGTGCCGAAATTAATGTTACATGCTTTGAAACTAGTGCAAGGCTGCTGTATAGATATTTAATTTAATTTATATATATCCTAAAATTGAACTGTATAACTGCATCACATAACTGGCCGATAGTGAATGTCAAAGTCCAGCAAGCAGCTATTTACCATCTCGTTCTGCTCTTTGCTCTCTTGGGGGAAAGAAAGAGGTTTTCTGCTAACTGCAAGAGCTTCTACATAAAATTGAACAGCTCTGAATGAATGTGAACCGGCAATTCTAAGACATTTATGTCTCCCATCCAAATTCACAAGACCATTTCCATTATTCACCAGGAACCTTGTGCACTGCAGGAATTTGAAAGTATCATTTTTCAGCAGTTATTTAAAGTAGCCTTTCAACGAAAATCTCCCTCTCTCTTCATTTCAGTCCACAGCAGACACACTCTCAGAAAAATAATGGTTCCTTAATGGTTCTCCAGAAGGCTCTCTTGTTCTTTAAAGTGCTATTATCAGTTGAAGAAACTCTTTATATAAAGGATTTTTTTTAATGTACTTTAGGTTCTTGTGGTTTGGTGGCACGTAATGGCATAAAATGATGATTACTAATGATGACTAATGATGATTTTCATTATCAATTCATCATTTTGTCTATAAAACACCAGAACACAGTGAGAAATGCACCTTGGAATTTCCCAAATCCAAAAACTGACGTCTTGTAATATGTTTTCCTGTCTGGAAAACAATCCAGAACCCAAAAACGTAAATGTGTTATGATTGAAGGGATCTAGAAATTGTGCAAAGTCTTTATAGCACCATTTATGTTGCCTAGAGGAACCATTTTAATGGCTTTTTGAGGCCCCTTTAGAGGTTCTATAAAGGACGGTTTGAGTCTTTGTCAAACTATAAGTGCTTCTCCTATGGCATCACTGCAAAGACCAATTTTTGATTCCAGGGAGCACCTTTAAGTTTCTGAGTGTAGGTGGGAGGAAACGGAGAGAACCTTCCTTCAGGGCGTTATTTCCTCTCAGTGCATCGTGCCACTTGAAGTCCATCAACCACAGAGACCAGGGATTGTGTTAAAACAACAATTAGTTGTCCTCGGAGACAGGCCTGCCGGCTCTGCTGTCTCCGCTTGATCAGCCATTCTGTTGTTTTGTTGTGAATCTCCTCTGTTTTTCTCAGGAAGGGTGTCTCTTTAATTCTCCACTGATTTGGATCCCACTGTGCCACATCTATCAAAATGATAATGAAAAGCTGGTGCTGTTTTCTTATATTATTTGATTATTTTAAATGTCAATTAATCTGCCTATTATTTTGTTGATTTATTGATTATTCATGTGTCTATTAAATGCCAATCACAGTTTCCCAAAGCCTAAAGTGACATTGTTGTATGTTCACATTTTTGTTGGCCTAAAACCCCAAAATATTCAATTTACAAGAACATGAAATGGAGAAAACTAACAAATTTTTAAATTTAAGAAGCTGGAACCAGATCTCTAAAGCAGGGGTGTCAAACTGTGGTCCTCGAGGGCCACAATCCAGCATGTTTTAGATGTTTCCCTCTTCCAACATACCTGATTCAAATGATCAGCTCATCATCAAGCTCTGCAGAAGCCTGATAACGATCCTGATTTGCATATTTAAACATACATTTTCAAAAACTTAACTCAGTTTCATGGTGATGTCTGTTAAAGTTTTTACTTTTTTCAGCTGTAACGTCTCTTTTTAAGTTTACTAAAATATCAAATTCCTAAAGAAGCTGGATCCTGAGACTGTTTGAACTTTCTGCTTAAAAAGTGACTTAAATTATGAAATGATTATCAAAACAGTTGATCATTTATTGTCTGTCAAACTGATTAATTGATTAATCACTGCAGGACTAGGGTTCATTTATCAGTACTATGTCTACTAATATAATATATGCCTGCAAGTACTTTTAGTATTTTAAATGTAGGACTTTTACATGTATCTGAGTATTTTCAGACTGTTTTCTTGCTTCCACCAGACAGTATCACACAACCGTCCAGATTATAAAGACCCTCTTCACTTCTTCTCACTTACTGGATGTTGTGATTTTGTTCTATAACATCCGTCTGCTTTAAGTCTTATCTCAAATTCACTCCTTCATGCTGTGATAGTGCCACGGTCAGCACAGTCCTGATTTTCAGATGGGGGCAGCACTCTGAGGCACATAACTTAAGTGAATACACAGTTCCATTTTTCTTCAAATGATATGCTACCCGCTCTCCTGCAATCTCCCGAGGTGCCCCTTTACCCGGCGCTATGATGCTATCGTCTCTGAAGGTGATAGGTACTGAGAGCCGGACGGGGTCTGGGAATAGGATGAGAGAGGAGGAGGACTGTCTCTACTGGCCTGTGAAATATTCATCAAATGAAGCAGGAGTGGGTGGGGAAGTGCGGCAGGAGATGGAGTTGAGTCCACAGGGGAAAGAACATCATAGCTCAGGAGACGCAAGGGAACCACGAAAGAGCGATTCAGACCAGAGAGGAAGGAAATGTAGCGGGGAAGGAAACATTGTTATTGTGTGGGAGCTGGCGGTTAAAATCCCAAATATGATAGATAAAAATTCCCATCACAACAGTGGAGGAGGTTTTATTATATTTCATCCGCAAAGGTGGTACATTGGGAGAAAGACTGATGATAGTTTTCTAGAAATATTACATTTTGACATTTAAACTGATTTCTGATAAACGCTCATTTACGTGAAGCACTGGAAAAGTTTTGGAAACAGCTTCTGTCCCCTGATTTCTCCTCTGTTGTCAGTAACGTCAGGAGGACTTACCGTCTGAACCGATTAGGTGATCATTACACAGCCCTGCTCTGTAGCCTGCACCGCCCAAATAGTCATCCACCAGTCAGTGCACCAGATACGATGCTCCTGATTTACATGATCATTTCTCACTCAATATTTAGATTTTGACCTCCAGAAAAAATACAAAGGTTGATACTTTTGTGGAGAATATTCATTTAAAGGATGAACTGGGTCACCAAATCCCATGAAATGACAAATGTGTAGACAAAACCTGATACAGCTGAAAACAATCCCCAGCAGATACACAGTTATATCTTGTTTAATTATGCCTGCTGAAAACTGCAGAGTTTGCTTACTGTGGGGTCATGTGCATTAATTACCATGAGTTTTTCATTCATGGTCCCCAGAGGATGAATCCTAATGACTTTTCTCCTGGCACCACTATCAGGATAACATTTATGATTCTGTGTTAAATGTCTCAAAAGCAGTTGGAAGGATTTCCATAAATTTGATACAGACATTCATGTTCCCTATAGGATATGATCAGTCTTTTAGTTTGCTCAATGTTTGGATGTATTACCATAATACTTAGCTGTACTTTGAACTGTGTAACAATTTTTTTGCAAAGATTTATTTTTGGCCTTTTATGCCTTTATTGGATAGGACAGTGGTTAGAGTCGGAAACGGGAGAGAGTAGAGAAGGACATGCGGTAAACGCCCAAAGTCGGAATCAAACCCGGGACAGCCGCTACGCCTCTGCACTTGGGTCACGTGACATAACCGTTAGGCTATCTGGGCACCCGTGTTTACCACTATTTAGCACATGTTGTTAACACACTAACACAAGAACATAGTAGTAAGGATTAGGCCTGTTACACGTTAGCAAATTGCTGTCATTATGATCATCTTAGCATGCTGAAGTTAGCAATTAGCTAAAGGAACTCAGGGATCTGCTAGCTGGCTGTTGTTTAAAAAGGACACTATGTGTTTGTAACCTGATTCTAAAAATGCACATCCTTAATAGGAACTAATGAATCTTTTGATATGCACACTGTAACAAAAATATAGAATAACACTAGCCTTGTTAGCGGCGCTAGCACACCTGCATTTTACAATCCAATGCTCATGCTGATGGTTAGCAAGTGTAATGTTTAGGTAACTTTGCTCACTATGTTGGTCGTTAGCATGCAAACATTTTAGTATGCATATGGCCTGAGTGATACACCACTCAGGCATAACATTATGACCACCTGCCTAATATTTCCTCTTTAACAAAGTATCACCACAAAGCAAACTGAAGAGTCCTTCACAGAAAAATATGCTGAGAATTTCATGTCTTAGAGCATCAAGATGCAGTAGGCTGTACTGCCTCAAAATAAAAGCTGTAATGTGATTAGTGAATTTAGGAACTGTATTGTGTTTTATTACTACATTACAGACTAAAGCAATGTGATTACAGTAAACTGTT
>OMNN01099455.1:34994-46349 GCA_900302755.1 Chromis chromis | reverse complement strand
AGGAACCGCAGAGTTTCATGATGCTTTACATTTTACATTACACACTAATCTCAGTGTAAAAATTGTCGATTAGTTCCACTTTAACATCCGTGTCGACTGAAGGATATGTCATTTATTACCGACGACCCGACTAACAAACCAAAAAGTGACTGTATGATGAAATGAGAAATAAACAAAAGATCTGTGTGATTATGAGGCTGTTGTTGTGATATTGTAGTGCTGCATGTATTAAATGAAGGGCTGCGGCTAACAGTTAATCTGCAAGCTGTGGCCATACTGCCTTGTGGATGCCCGATCCCGTCAGATCTCGGAAGCTAAGCGAGGTAGGGCCTGGTCAGTACCTGGATGGGAGACCATGAGGGAACACCAGGAAGCCTGGGTGAATGCAGTGTGAGAGTGAGTGGTTGGTGGTGGTCGGAGGGGCCGATGGCGCAGATTGGCAGCCTTGCTTCCATCAGTCTACCCCAGGGCAGCTGTGGCTACATACGTAGCTTACCACCATCAAGTATGGAGTGAATGAATAATGAAATGTAAAGCGTCTTTGAGTGTCCAGAAAAGCGCTATATAAAACCAATGCATTATTATTATTGTTGTTCCGTGGACAAGAATTTATACAATGTATAATAATTTGCAAGATTTTTGTTTGAAGATGACACAACAAAAATGCCCCAGAGGGTGACACTGAACTTTTCATGGTGCACGTGCTTTATCTATTGGACAACTGAACATAAGCCTATGAATGCAGCACTGTTTTTGTGGCTCACACTCAAGTGCTACATGTTGGCGCTTTCCACCACTATGTGAACTTCCCTATCTTCAGCATGGTGGAAACTCTAATACAGCTGCATAAATATCAGAACAGCCTCACGGAGTTGCATAATTATATCTGCGTAATAAAAAACTGCCTCGCTGCTGCAGCATGCATAGCATCATCTGTCTAAAGAGGAATGTTAAGCCCAACCCTAGGTATGGGGAAGAAGCGTGTTAGGTATTGTATTTTCCTGCAGAAGTTTCCGCAGTGCTGAAACATGTTTATCTTCTTTTTGAGTGGCAAAGGGAAAGCCCGAAGCAGGTGAAAGTCTCCCATTGGCCATACCAGCATGCGGTGGCTAAGCAAGCATTCATGTTGCCTTGTTATGATGTGCCTTTTAGCTTTTTGTTGTATTTCTTGGAACTTAGTTTTGTACTTAACACTTGAATCTGTTTTCTGTGCAGGACTTTGGTGCGTTTACTTCCCCTCAAGTGGAAACGAGTGGCTCAACCAAAAGTGGCTCCCAGATGGTACATTTAATGATCTTTGTGTCATTATTTTTAATTTGAATGCCAATTGTTTGTTTTCTTAAGCTTGATTTTTCCCCCACACATGATTTATCTTGTCTGTTTGGCTATGTTTTTTTTTTCTTTCCTTTGGACACATTTATACGTGGATTTGGGAGAGCAAAATAATACACAAGGCCATCTCTTCTCTGCTGCCAACCCTCACTGGCTTACAGTAACATTACGCCCACTGTGTCCAGGCATAGCACGATCACATACAGGAAATTGATTTTTCTAAAAGAAAGCAGCCTCTTCCTACTGTCTGCTATAGTTCATTTGAATAGGAATAGCCACCGACCATTATCTTAAATCAGCTAAAGTATTTCACTTTTACCTCTGTAATCTTTGTGCAGTGCAGATAAAAAAAACACTTTATTGTCTTGCGTTTTGTAAGAGCCGGTTTGTATCCAGACAAAACCCTCATGGCTGGTTCACTTGCCTTAACAAGCTCTTGCACAATGAGAGAGTGAGATTTGTTGGCAAACAGAAAAGATGGGTGTGTGCTCTCACTCCCTCAGATTGCAACAGGATTGGTTTAAACAGAAATGTGCCTATGGAGCAGGGCCAGGCTTCAGCAAATACCACCCTGAACTCTTGTTAAGGAGACCCGACAACACAGTCCTTCCCTTTTTTTTATTTATCTTGTCGCAGATAGACTGACCTTGTAGTCTTCAGATTAGTACCTTTTATTTCCTCTCATGCAGTTTATGTATTTTGCTCAGAGTAATTATGATGCAGGTTCTGTATCTAATAACAATGTTACCAAAACACTCTTGTTGCATTTTACTGTTTTCAGTAAATACAACCCCTGAGCTGGAGATCCCTGCATATTATAATGCTTCACTGTATCAGTGCCCACAAATGGTTAAAAGATTTGTTGTTGGCACATCCAGAGCAGGCAGCAGTCGGTGGTGGGAGGAGGCTGTCCTCTCTGTCTCCAGCTAGATTGGCTGCCATCTCTCATGTTTTGTTTGGTATCTGCACAGCAAATAGAGAAGGATTTCTCTCTGTTTACAAGATACTGACCTTGCAAAGACAGACTTATAAACACACAAAGTCATAATGAGCAATATTGTTGCTACAGTTCATAGAATATAATAATAATAGAAGTGCTGATTGTCTTATAGTGAGCCCAGTGGTGCTGTTACTGATTGGTATCAGTGGTGAGGCCATTTAACGTGCTAACAAACTGTCCAGCATAACATGGCGTCTTATTAAGGAAAACACGTTGATAGGTTTTGACAGTGCTTTGCAAAATCAAATGTAGTTGCTATACATGGTGATTGCTGCATAAATTGGAAATATGGTTCTTCAGCACTTGTAATTTCAGCTCTAATTAAATCTTGTCAAGGTGTATATGGGGACATAATGAGACACCACTACTTAGGATTTGGCTGATTTGAATTTGAATCAACCAAAAATGTCTCCTGGCAAAAAAAAAAAAACATCTTTCCATTTAACTTTGTGTCCCAACTAGATCATAAAAGAACACTCCCCTCATGGCACATTGCACATGAGAATCACATGATCACGCTGCTTTTTATGAGACGCCATTAAGTGTCAAACTAAACAAAACAGTGTCTCATATGTGGGAAAAAAGGAGAAGTAGCTAGAAGAGTAGGCCCCCACAAAAAGTGCAATCAGTGGCAGTCGTTTCACAATAAATCTCTTCTCTACTCATTCGGTATGGCCCCTTTGCTTTGCAGAGTTTTTTCACTGCTTGGCTCTGCAGCCTCTTGCCCTCTCACATAACACAGTGGGTACACACTGAATGTTAACCATGCCTTTACAGTCCAGGAAAATAAAACTGCTTTCTTATTGTATTTCAGGGAGTGCGTCACATCCGTTCGGCCAGCCCCACCAAAGGAGTGTCTGCGAAGAGCTCACTGCCCGCATGTCCCCAGTCTGCTCCAGTGCAATTAAAGTCTAATTCAGGTTCACCCAAAACTATCTTCCCCTATCCCTCATACCAGAACTCCCCACCCAAGTCCCCCCGCCGCCTAAGCTTCAGTGGTATCTTCCGGTCATCCTCCAATTCCCCAACTGCAAGCATCAAAATCTTTTCCAGAACCAGGAGAGGTAAGTAGAAAAGAACAGTGCATTTACTGAACCTTGTTTATGCAAACTAAAAAGGTGAAAGGTGCAACACCAATTGGTGGATTGTCGATAATGGTTTTATAAATATATGTGAGAAAAATGATGAAATATTTAAAATCGATCTAGGAGTAAGACGCTTGAAAAGGAAGCAAGACACAGTAGATGAAACTGTTGTCTCAAAGATTTCTTGGGTTTCCTGCTCTACATACAAGGTAAAAAACCACATACAGGAACCTGTGTATATCTGATTGAGTTCACGAGTTCAGATATTTTGCTGCTTGAGACAGAGCTGATATGAAAACACGTCTACCAGCATTTTCTCAGCTTCACCACTGAACATACCAACAAGAGACAGAAGTCTAGGTTTCTTGTTGATAAAAACAGAAAAAATCCACTGCTTTGTTTTGTGGTGGTGACAGATGAGCAATCACTTGAGTTCAGATAGACATCCCTTCATCATCAATCATCTCCTTTCTGATGTCAACAACTTACTCTAGGAAGAGGAAATGGTTGTTATTGTCGGATCAAGCTATCAGTCCCCAACACTAAGCAGTGCATTGTAAGAGCATTTTGTTATATTAAGTTACACGTTTGGCATCCCACAGGTGGGAGCTCAGCCACAGTACATTCTCCAGCTGCCATTAAAACTCATTAATAGTGTAATGGTAATAGTGGTAACCGCAAATTCGTAAAAATGAGGCAGACTATGCAGAACAAGGCCTCGTTTCATGAAGAACAGACCTAACTGGCAGATTTTCAGCTCTCGTGTCTCCATGTATTTGGGTGGTTGATCGTTACATAACGGAAAACAGCCCGGTCTGCATGGAAACAGCCCTCGCTGGAAGCAGCATCAAACAGCTAAAAGGATGAGTCATATGTTTTTGGCTCACACGTATACCCATTCTTTTCTGTTTCCTCACAGAGGGTCTGTTTGGCAGCGGCTGGTGGAATAGGTCTGTTAGGGCCAAACCTTAAGAGTCAGCATGCTCCGTTTCCTCCCGAGATTGTTATTGATGGTAACCAAACTAAAACACATCAAAACACACACCACTGCTACAACTCTCCAATGGCAGCTGCTAAGGATTACTAGTGTACAATGTGGTTTGAGACATAGCATCCTCTTTCTTGACTAATGATGTGGTTTTAAATGATTAGTGGCCAGTGATTATAGTGACAAAGTATGCTTAGAATTGAATATTGTACAGCGACCGAGTAGGCATGGCAGCTTCTCTATTAGTGGAATGTTTTTGTAGACACCCTACTTTCGCCACAAGGGTGTGCTGAAGGCATATTCTTGTCTTTACTTGACTTTCAAAAGGGTGTTAATGAAGCTGTCATTACTTTTTATTATTGCCTCTACATTATTACATAATTCAGATTTTTGTAAACACATATTGTTTTGTTTTGCAGAATTGTATACATTGTATCATTTGCTTAGGGTCACCTTTTTCTCTCAGGTGTATTTATATCTTCATTTGCTCCAAATATGACTAGAATGTTTTTCCTTTGCCTGCTGGTCTAAATATGTGTTTTCACATCGCCTGGACTTTGTCAGTCTCTCGCTGCTGAAGGCAACTGAAGCACGTTCATACCCTTATCTGGAAGTGTGCTGGTTCTCAGGAGCTCCTCTCACAGCCATGCAGGGATTTTTTTTCCTCTCTCTCACTCTCCCTGTTGCTACTGTAGACTGTATGTTGTCAGTAAATAAAGGAACTGGGGCAGTTTTGACTGTCTTAATTCGTAAAACACAGGCCTTACAAGGGCAAGAGGATTTTTTTGATGAGGATTCTTTTTTCTTTTTTTTTTCCAAGAGAAGACTTTAATGGTCATGAACTCGTATGAGTTTTTCTGTAACCACAACACTTTGAGCTGAAACTTGGCAAACTTCAAATTAAATTGAAATGAATTAATTTGAATGAAAATGTTATTACAGTGGCTGTGACAGGATGTTTGAGGTGACTGATTTCATCTCAATCTCATATTGGCCATTCACCCACTGAGCAGAGTGGAACACTTGCATAACATGTTAATTGAGAGCTGTACTGGACATGCTTTAGCTAATGTGAGCAGCAAATACTGAGTGGGCCATCTGTTAAGGGTAGGAGCGGGTGGCGGTGTTGAATGGAAGCTTTCTGATCAGCTGACAGAACATGGGATGTCCCCCTGCTGTCATCTGACGGGGGTTGGATTCAGCAGTCTTAAAGGTCAGGCCCCCAATAGTTACAGACAACTGCCTGTACAAATGACAGAGATGCAGGACTTGCAGCTAAAAGCTACAGCCTTTGCTTCCTTATATGTTGTTATTTAGACAAATTTAAGATCAAATAAGCTTTTATCTCACGTAACACTGAGGTTGTTTTATTCTAAATATACATTACATTATGTGAAGACGGAGTAAAACAGATGTTCCTGTCCTGAATTTACTCTGTGGGAAGAGGGAGGGCAGTGGAAGAGGGGGGCGGGGAGATGTGCAGCCTGAGCCAATCAGTGGTTTTTCCTTCATAGACTGGCCTCCTTTTACAGGCTGCTGACACGCGTGCTATATTAAAGAGACGCCACCCACAGCTGCACCTGACAATTTACAGCACTGACGCTGCTGAGAGGGAGAAAGGCACTCCAGTTCGTCCCAGTTGTTATTTGCATCACTTTCAAGGGGGACAGATCTCTGCTGAAGCTCCGTGGAATTAACAGCTTTCATACTCATGTCTTTTCCATCCAGTGTATGAGCTGCACACTTTGCTCTGTGCCCAGCTTTTTTTTTTGCCTGGATATATACCACCTTAGCGTATGTTGGTGACTTGCTGTGGTTGTCATTTTCTGCTTGGAACTAGCGGGCTGCAATCAAAGAAATGTAACGTCCAGATTTTCTCCTGAAGATTAACAAGATCTTAGAAAAAACATCACATACATCTGTTCCTCTTCCCCTGATTGAAGGCGACCAGCCTCCACAGGACCGTCTCTTCCAAAAAAGACAACTTCAAAGACTAATCTGTGATCTTATATCAGTCGGATATACTTTTCAGTTTAATTTCTGTAAAACTTTCCTCATCTGGCAAATGGAGTGACTCTCACTTGGTGCTGTTTTGAGCCGCTGTTGTGCTCCTTTCGTGATGCAGATGGTCATGGTCAAATTTACTTTTGAGCCCACAACCCACTGCGTTTCATGAAGAGGTTTGGCAGCCTGAGGAGGAGCAAGAAGCGGAAGGAGCAGGATGGGCTAGGAGGGAGGCATCAGTCCGAGGCGTCATGTCTGTCCGGTAATGTGCTGTGCTCTGCACCTGCTACATTAGTCCTTGTTTTATCCGTAAATTTCCTACAGATTCGTCCAGTACTCCTGTAGTAAGGGATCTTATGTTTGCTTTCTGCTGTGCACATTTATTGAACAAAATCACATGTTCGTATACGCTTTAAAGACGTTATATTTGAAATAAAATTCTACACCTGAGTAATGCTGCACAAATATTCCAAGCATTTAACATTAGTGTTATTCTCCAAAGCTGGAGCAGCCACTTTTTAAATTGGAATGAATCTGTTCTTAGCCTGTATATGTATAGGAACTAAATGCTATTTGTTGTAGACACTACATGTGGTCCATATAGTTGAGGTGCAGGTTACACAGCTGGTCTCCGGTTTCACGAAAGCATGCAGTGCATCCGCATAAAGTAGCAGGACACAGGATAAAGGGGGTAAAGCTATGCTTGAGGAGCCGCCATAGGCAAGTTGTTAGACATTTGTTAAATTCACATAGATACAACTGAATTACTACATGTAGTGTTTTATTCTTCTTCATTTATATATCTTCAAAAATTAATTTAATATAATGTCTTAACAAAATGAACAGTAAAAATGACGTTCATTTATTTTGTAGTAATCTCATCATCATGGGAGAGTAATTTTTAGCCAGTCTACCTGATATAGTGTCACTTCAATGTCATTATTTCCGTCCCGTATCCAAAGGGAGTTCAGAGTAGCTGCTCCATTTTGAATACTTCATTAAAATAGACAGGAAGCATTTCAACTTATGTAGGAATGGCCGGGACAGAATGAAGGTTTGAATGTTTTTGGACTTTTTCTTATGTGTGGAGGCATTATTTCCACATGTAATATTCCTTCATGTTTTCATGACAAGAAGCAAGCATTGAAAAGATGGATGCGATTTTTAAAAAAAAAAGGCAGAACACCATTCGGATGTAAAAATGCAGTTGCTGTAAAGCTTTCGCTCCTGATGCTTGAAGAATGAAGCACTGGGGCAATCTTTGTAGCGTTCAAGTGGCGCTTTATCACAGGCTTCACAGCTCCTGATTTAGAGCTAGTCTGACCTCGGTTGAGTAGATGAGAACAGCAGAGTCCTGTCATAATGATGTACGTCCATATGTGGCTGTATAGAGGTAGAGTTCATTGTAAAGGCAGTATACGAGGTGATGACACCTCAGCCTAAACCACAGGTCCTTTGATCCAGAGCCTCCAACCGAAACCATGCTGCTCATATTGTTCTCTGCTGCCTTTAGAAACTCACATCTACATGTGAAATTTAGTCGTGGCCAATTAGAAGACGCCTGTGTGCTTCTCAGCAGTACCTTGTATGTCAGTGTAAACTGTGACTGCTCATTTACATGTTTGCCATGATGCAGTTTGCACACCTGTGTGATTTTATAAGCCTATCATTGCTGAGGTTGTCAGCAGTCACCTCCTCTTTTTGTCAGGAATCCACTATTGTAGTGTTCCTTGCAAATGAGTTTAAAGCCTTGTTGCTAATTGGGGTCACGACTGTCATGTTTCCCATTGCTTCACCACCTACACAATAGTTCTCGCCAGTGCACCTACATCAACATAGCCATTCATGGTTTAGATTCATTGTGGTAAATTTCTGTCCAGAGAAAGCTGTGGTAGCTTGTTCACTCTAACTGTAGCGGCCTCACTACTGCTCCAAGATCAACTAATGAGGTTTACGTTGCTCTCAGTGTCAGCGAAGCTCCATGTCGACTCCTCAGGGGGCACTCAGACCGAGAGGATCTGCTTTTATGGGTGTTAGAGTAACACAGCACTGCAGTAAATTGTGTTAACACAACCAGAAGAGACAAGCCTGGTTACAGATCTCTGTATAACTGTCCATAACTCACATGTTTTAAGCAATTTGCATTGGGACTGCAAGGATTATTTTCCTCTTTAATCTTTTTTGGTCTATCTAATGTAGGAAAATATCCAAAAGCCCACCTTCATATTGCTTGTTGTGTGGAACTGTCCGAACCTCTTAAAAATGCAGTCTACAATGATACAAACCAGAGATTATTTGTTTTTTTGCAACTATTTTTGGGATTATTGTAAAATCGATTATCAAAATAGTTGCTGAGAGTCGTTCTGTAGATAGGCTAAGCTGATAATTTAACTAATTCTTTCAGCTCTACATTAAAATTAGGGCTGCAGTTAGAAATGTTTTTTGTGATCAGTTAATCTTCCTATTATAAAATATTGGAAAATGCCATAATAACTTCCCAAGCTGGCATCTTTATATTGCTCGTTTTCTCTTTCTTACTGTCCAAAATCCTACTTTCCTATATCTACCCTCACAATTGAGAACTTGGAACAAGGGAGTGTTTGGTGTTTCCTCTTAGAAAATGTCTTATAAGTCGTCTGAATAGTTGCAGATTAATTGATTAATTCCAGTAATCGTTTAATCTCTAATTCAAAGATGTACGTAATGATGTGATATGGTAAATGGAATTTACTCAGATTATCAGGCTAAAGAGAGAGATGAGAAATCAGTCTCCCTGCACAGACAGAGCTGTGCTTATTTAATGAGAGCATTTATCTGTTCTGGATTAGTTAGATTATATTAAGTACAATATAAACTACTGTGTTGGGCTTCTTTTATTTGGTGCGTATAAAGTACAGCAAGGCATCCATTTCCTGTTTCCTGGGTGGCTCCTAGCTGCCCCCTATTAGCCAGGCTGAGGAGAGGGCTCCCAGCCCCGCTGTTATCTGCTCCTGTGGAATGTGCCACAACAGCGTGGCTAAAATAAGAAGGCTACACAGCGGAAGCAGGGCACACCAAAGAGGGCTGGTGCACGCCAACTAAATGTCAAGAGATAGTGTGGAGTGCACTTGGACAGACCGAGGTAAAATGTTCGCTTGACACACAGGGCCTCCTTTCAGAAAATCCTCTCGTAACTTGAATTCATTATTATTTTCTTTTTAGTGATTATATGTAATTAGTGACAGAAGCATCAAAGCTGATGGGTGTAAGAAAGCTATAGTTAGTAGAAATTAGGAGTAAAGTCACAGCACCACACTGATCCCAATACAGAGTCTTGAAATCTAGCTCACTTAGGAGTACAGCTGACTAAAGTTTGAATGATGATGCTTTATTTCTCTGTCATATCCCAATATAAGCACTGATTGAGGATCCTACTTTGTTTATACTGACTGAGTCAAGCCTCATATAGTGAAACTTGTCATGTTGGTGTAGTCCTCATATGACATACATACCCTTAGCTTTACCGTCGTACACCGGTGTTGGCGATAGTAAAAGTCATCTGGACATCTCAGGGTGGAGGCGCTGTAATGTGAACCCCCTTGGACCACGTCACGCATGTCACTCATTGTCTGGCCTCAGAAATATGTCACTGGGGTGGAGCCAGGACAGCGTGAGTGTCCCATGTCAGCCTGCGTAAGATTGTGATGCCTGATGTGAAAGAGTGTGTGTGGGCTGTCATGTGACACTGCTGCACAAGGAGCTGCGTCACACACAGCTGACAGTTAACACTGGATCTAGGTTTAATGTGCTCATGTTGTAATCAGCCTACTTACTATGGAGGGGTGCTGGGGCAGTCAGAAAAGACAACCTGCATGATTTATTGCTTTTTTTTTTTGCCAGTATTGATCCATCAAGGGTTCTTCATTAATCCAATCAGGAGGATGCTGATGTCAACAACAGTCAGTTCACTGCAGTGTTGTTGAAGAATATTCCACAAGAATAAATACAGCCTCGAGTCAGCGCTAAATATAATTAGTTAGTTAATGAATACATGTAAAAATGTAAGACTAATAGAAGAATCACAAACAAATGTATATCACAAGTTTGTCTGTAATGCAGTTAGTTTAATGGGTTTTGTAGAAAAGCAATCATCATTCACATTTTATTTTCAAGACATGTATCTAATTAGTCACACTAAGGATTTAATGAGGTTCCAACCCAGTGAGAAGTAAGAGGAGCTCACTGATCAGCTTTTGGACTCTGGATTCAAGCCTCCACTTCCTGCAGCATCATGTAGCACATTAAGTTTAACAAGACTTAAAATTCAAGAGTGTTGTAACTTAAAATGTGTTTGAGAAAGATTTTTTTTTTTAACAAAAAAGAAAGACAAAGCGGGTGGAATACTGTAAACAGACTAACAACAAACAAAAGGCTCTGCACACCCGCACATGTGTTTTCACCTCTGCTTAATTAGACTGCAGCTCAGGTTGAAGCTAGACTGTAATTACATTCCCACACAGTCATGAGAGGAGGTCTGATGCAGAATAAGTGAAAACACCAGCTTGGTGTTTTTCCCAGTAAATGCGTAACTTAAGCTTCTTGAATTTCATGACGTATTGATAACAAGAAAGAAATCATGATTATGACAGCACATTGCTGCGTGCATATGTTGTGACCACATAGTCTGTATGATTTAGCAAAGTTCTAGAAACTTCAGGGGTCTGTTGTTTTTTTTTTCAACTTTCATTCACACTAGATGGAAATAACCTCATAACATATAGAGCAGGGGTGCCCAATCCTGGTCCTCGAGGGCCACTATCCTGCATGTTTGAGAGTTTTCCCTCTTCCAACACACCTGATTCAAATGATCAGGATCGTTATCAGGCTTCTGCAGAGCTTGATGATGAGATGATCATTTGAATCAGGTGTGCTGGAAGAGGGAAAAATCTCAAACATGCAGGATAGTG
>OMNN01099455.1:1524-34974 GCA_900302755.1 Chromis chromis | reverse complement strand
TTATGACAGCACATTGCTGCGTGCATATGTTGTGACCACATAGTCTGTATGATTTAGCAAAGTTCTAGAAACTTCAGGGGTCTGTTTTTTTTTTTTTCAACTTTCATTCACAGTAGATGGAAATAACCTCGAGGACCAGGATTGGGCACCCCTGATATAGAGTAACTAAAACATATTGCTAATATAGTGAACTTGTTAATATTGGGGGCTATTCGTGATTCGTGTTTTCAGGACCAATTATTAGTAATTAAGGAGCCTGCAAATATACATTTGCAGTAAAAGTGATAATTGTTTTGGAAAAATTTACAACACAAAACTTCGCTTTACATTTGTGAAATTAAAAGAGAAACATTTATCCCTCAGGGTTGATAGGCTGTTATTTGTGAAGTGCAATAAATCAGATAATGCTGTTGGTGGGACATGAGACTGCAGAGTGGTGCTCCAGAGCCAGAACAGAGCGTTTTTAGTTCATTTATTTTATCAGGAATCTGTTTTCAAAAAGTAACAATACCAATAATTGGGAAAATGCTGAATGTCAGATCTGATAATCGGACAGGCCGATAATTAGTTGACCCTTCGTTAATGTAACTCAGTTGTGTAGCTATCTTTGTAATGGGGTTTTCCTATTGCTGGTGCATCCCTGTCTGTCAGCAGCTGGGCTGAAGCTTTAGCTCTGTATCTGTGTCGTTTGTCAGCACTCAGGACTCTCCCAGTTCATGATGGGTCACATATGCATTCCGTCTCTGTTATAGCATGTGACAGCATTAATGGCATCTGCAGCAGTCGCAATTGTAGCACCTCAGTCTTACCAGCTAAGCCGATCATCGATGTCAGTCAGCACTGCGTCTCGGTGTCTCTGAAAGTGCAGTATAGATTGACATCAAGAGAAACAAGAGATAAGCTGATCTGTGCTGAACCCTTATATCTCTCTGCAGCCTCTGGACTCTCTACACCTCCCACCACCCCGACCCAGGCATCCAGCCAACCTGTGTTCACCCAGGAGGCCCAGCAGAGCGGCCCCAGCCCTGAGCGCCAGGAGCCGAGCTCTCGCGCTCGCTCCTTCTCCACACCTCCAGACACAGGACAGCGCCTCAGCCTTCCTTCTGCTAAACCCCCAATCCCCTCGTCGAGCCCTGTGCCATCCTACTCTACCTCACCACAAGTGAGTCACACTGCAGGAAATGTATTTTGGGAAATAAATTTGAATAGGAATGGCATCCATTTTCAGAATGTATGTTTTTTGTGTGTGTGCCTCAGGACTGTTCAGTGAGTGCTTGTGTGCTTTGATCGATAAATTAGTGGAGGTCTGACTCAGTTGATGCATAGTTTGGTGTAAGTTTCTGCACCCGAACAGAGGTACTAAAAGATAAAGCTGGTATGTGCTCAGCATCTTAAGGCTCCACAAAGTCCGTGCACCTTTTGTTGTTTATGGAGCAGAGATTTAATCAGTGACATCATAGCTACAAAAATAGTGCAGACGTCACCCCTGCAGTTTTTAGGTTTAGGAGAGAATGGTCCACAGGTATTGACTGAACTATTCTGGGGCTCTTGAATGAACTGCGTGAAGTGTTTGCTGCACTATATTTTCATTCCCTTAGGTAAAATGTTCATCTGATATCAGTGGCAATGATGAAACTCCACGGGTCATGGGATGTTGACGCTGATAACTACGTTTCGTTTGTGGCTACATAACAGTGGCTTAACACGCCTTCTGTTCATGAGTCATGCGCTTCTTTACTCAGAGTCATAAGAGTTTATTTGGACGGTGGTGAACAGAAGGCATGAATGCAAATCTCTTAACTTTAAGCTCTGTTACTTGGGCATTCTTCATGTGTCAACAGGACTGCGTTTGCAGTATTTGCTGTGAGCACCAGTAGCAGAGCTGAGGGAGTAAATATTGTCATGACATTTAAGCCATATCTCAATCAGGATTATATGTCAGCTAAGTGATTGCACAGTTGACTGCTGCAGCAAGAACAGCTGAGAACACATTTAGTCTTTGCCACAAGACTTTTTCCTGAAGCTTTATTCGGATTCGGCCAGTCTGAGTCAGGATTTGACACCAGATTTCCCTCAGCTAAAGAGGAATTACTTGGTAGCTCCCTGTGCCATTTTAATGAATAATTATCTGAAGACCTGTCTCAGCCTGTCTGCTTTGAGTGATTGTGGATTCTAGCCAGAGTTGGTAAATCAATATTTCATCACTGTTGATATTAACACCCAGGGACTCGTGATTGTGGTTGAGGAGGGATGAGTCGCTGCCCGTCAGCCCCTGTGTCCCTCCCCCATCATGCACTAGAGTTGTAGTTTACCTTTTGCCAAATCCAATTTTTAAAGCAATTAGTTTAATGGATTTGTGTACGTCTGCTTCCCCGAGGTTTGCTGCTGTAATACAAAAGCAGGCCACGTGCCAGCTGTGATGCAGCAGGGTGAGATTTATGAAAGTGCAGGGGTTTGGTTTTGGCGAGAGAAGCGCTGTGTCACCATTGCAGGGCGACACTGGGGACTGTTGAGCTTCCCAGAGCAGGTATGCAGGTTTTTCTCATACTGCTGCAGTAGCTTGTTGTGAATGTGCAAATTAGGGACCAAGGGAAATCATGTATCAACAAGCACACTTTGAGTATGCAAACCCCTCAGCATGACACAGCATATCTCATGCTGAGAACTGGACTGTGTTGTGTGAGAGATGCAATTAGCACAATTTGCAATGCCATATTCCCAGGCTGCTGCTGCCGCCGCCGCCAAGGTCCCAGAGAGTTGTTTTAGTAGATGTCAGGCATGTGTCTCGTTTTGTCTAAAGATATTAACTTTGTGAGGATGTGACAAGGCATCCCCAGCTTCCTGCTGCTTAGCAACGTAAGGGATTTCCTAATATGGCGAGGCGGCCAGGTTGCTCTGCATGGAGGGGCGTGTCCTCGGCGCACCGTGCTTCCTGCTTTCTCCCCGCGCTTGGTGTGAGAGACTTTCCTGTACGGTGAGTTTTGTTTGGCAGATTACGGCTTTCACAATGAATTCAGCTGATTCGTTACAGTGGGATTATTTGTCACACGTCTGTGCAGTGGCTGTGTGAGCAGCTGCACACATCGGTCCCCCCCTACTGCAGCAAATGGATCAGGACTGTTCCACTACGGAGTTTTTTAAGGGGTGTGTGAGGTCTAATAATAAAGTACTGCCGAAGTTGCCGCTCCACAGCACAAGGTTTACTGTCACGTTACCTGTGTATATTTAGCGGACCTGGAGTGGCTTCGTGTAATCGGTACAACGCCGGTGTGGCCCGACGCAGTTCAATTGTGTTTTTGCGCAACACAGTCGGTGTGATCGCAGTCTGCTGGGGCCGCTGGGGAAACGTCGGCATCGCTTCAGCCTGCTGCTCACTCACCATTTACAGCAAAGTTTGTGCTGGCGTGTGTGGTGTTGTGAGGATTTGCTGTGCTCCTCACTGCAAACTTCTGCCATTTCTCTCTCGTAGGTCTACGGTTTATTCGAAGGCATGCTGGAGAAACTTGAACTAGATGATGATGGTAAGTGCTGACCCAGTGCTCTCCTTTACTACTTTAAACACAATTACCCCTGGCTTACTATTGTGTGAAGGTGATCAGGTATTCCAGTTATGTTGCTACTGTCAGATGACATGAGAGTGACTTCTGTTTTAAAGGATCCATTCACAGTATGCTGTAGCTTCTGTTTAGTCCTATCCTCAGAGATCCAGTGATTCATCCTGTCTGAACTGTGTCAGAAATGTGAGGGATTCCCTCTATAGACTGCTTACTTCTGGCGTGTGATAATAACAGGTCTGCTCATTAAACTGTCAATGCACAGGATTTACACTGCCGCATTGATGAATGAATGATAGATACCTGAGGGAGAGGCTACTTGGATTTTTTTAAACGTTCAACAGGCATCCTATATGATTATTATTCTTGTATTTAAAGGTTTCAAACATGTTTTCTTTGCAACATGTACAACCTGCAATTAACAGTTATTTCTCATTATTCATTAATTCTGACAGCCAAAGACGTCTTTTTTTTTCAGCTGACAATGATGAAACTGGGAGAATTATATATACAATATTAATATGTTGTTTTTTATTACAAGATACATGAAACCTTTGCTTAATTTTCCTTCATTATCAATTCAAATGCTCAATGTTTCACCACCACATGTTGGAAACAATTGCTGTAATCTTCAAACTGCCTCATCTGTGAGGGATCTTTGGGACTTTGCCGTCCATGTTTTTCCACTGTTTGTGTGCTTGTTGATGCTTCAGGCAGAGCATAATTATCTGTAAGATGGAGCAGTAAAGTGGCTGTAAGTGGTCCAGGCCCGTAATGGTTGTTTAGCCCGTGTGTGTTGTTTCCAGGCTCTCATTATACATTCCCAGTGAGATTTCTCCTTCCTCTAAAAGTATTTTTCTGCTTTTTTTCCTTACAGCTGCTGAACCTGAGAGTGATATTTACATGCGCTTTATGAAATCCCACAAGTGCTACGATATCGTTCCCACAAGCTCCAAGTTGGTTGTGTTTGACACCGCGCTCCAAGTTAGTACTTTATTATATTCTCACTTGGTCTTTTTGTGGCAACACTGAACATACCTTCCAAACAGTGTGCTGTGAGCTGACTTAATCTGCCGTATTGTGCTGCAGTAGAGTTGCAGCAGCATTAAATGTCATAAAGTCATGCCCAGTTGCGTGCAGACAAAACTTTTATCCAATTTTGAGGTTGTTAGTCTTGAGAACTGAAATATTCAGTCTGAGTTAATGTTCAATGAAACAAGCCCCCATTTATTTTACCTCAGAGCAGTTTCTATGAACCGGTTGATCAAATTGTCAAAAAGCTGTTAAACACTAATCCTGGGAAGGTCAAACCTCTTTGATGAGTAGATCTTTAACCTCAAATTGTTCTGGAAGTAAGAGCTAAGAATACTTATGTAACAAAAGGAAAACTAGCACAAAGCAAAGGTAGAGGTCAGACTGCATTTCAATAGAGGTATGAAGGGTTTTTCTGCTCATTAGAATGTGACGGAAACAAAAAAAAAGGTTGTTGATATGATGATGGGGGCTGCAACTCAAGATTATTTCAATTTATTTGAATTATTTAGTCCTTGAAATGTTTGGAAAGTCCAAGATGACATGAGGAAGTGTCTTGTTTTTGTCCAAGCAGCTGTCCAAATCCTAACAGACAATTGAATTACTGATTTTTGCTTGACTGGACAACTGATTTGATTAATCCATTATCAAAATTGCTGCTTAGCAATTTTCTGTTGATATTTGTAGAATAATAGACGGTTTTGTCTCTAGCAAGATCATCACATGCTATAAGAGAACTCGTTTTGCCTGCTCTTACACTGGATTTTTTTTATTAAAACTGTTAAATCACAGGTTAAGAAAGCGTTTTTCGCCTTGGTGGCCAACGGTGTGCGAGCTGCTCCACTATGGGACACAGAGAAGCAAAGCTTTGTGGGTAAGAACCTTTAAAAACCGTTTCCGGTTATGGTTAATACGGTGTATAGAATTATGTGTTCATATACTTTAAAGCTTTTTGCGTGAAAGACAGTTATAGTTGTAGCTGATTGCAGGTTTAGGTTTGGCATGTTTTACATTGAGTTTGTATTATTAGACAGACTAATCACTTTTAATGAGTCTGCATATTTTGGGCCACAATTCAGATATATAAAATGCTCATTTTTATGTAATAATTAGTTTTAACTGAGATAGAAAATGTCCTTGTAGTGCTGGTGTGCCACTCCTAAATGAACACCGAGGAAACCCTATGTATTCCTGCTGCTGGTCACGGCTAGTGGAGCGTGATGCTATATTGAGCAGAAGTCATTAGCGCTGTCATAAACCATTAAGCACAGCAATGACTCCTCTGTATTGACCTGAGTTTAAAAAACCTCTCGGCAGAATCATAGACAAATAAACCCTCTGTTAGTTAGACCGAGCCAAAAAGAAAGCTAGCCATGATTTGATGTGCTTTATTGCAAGTCAGTCTGTAATGAATAATGAATGCCAAGTCAGTGTGAGAATACAGCAGGGGGGATTCAGTGATGTGTTGTTTGAACCACGCCCTTGTAAGCGCTGTCTCTACCCGCTTGCACAATGCCTTCAGGCTTGGCGCTGTGTGCTGTTTATATATTCAATGCGTTTTAATGCCTGTTGTCTTTGCAGGAATGCTGACAATCACAGATTTCATCATCATACTACACAGATACTATAAGTCACCAATGGTAGGTCCACTTAAGGTTTGCATGAGGTTGCTTGTTTTGCCTTGTTTTTCTAACCAACTTCTTCTTTTTCTTCTTCTTCTTGTATTTCAGGTGCAAATTTATGAATTAGAGGAACATAAGCTTGAGACGTGGAGAGGTAAGTATTGTGTTCTGTCGTGTTCTTGCTGCATGCATACATTGTGATTTTCTTCCATTATTATTTGCAGAATGTAAGTTACTACCATCTCTTATTCCCTGCTACACAGAGGTTTACCTTCAAGCAACATTCAAACCTCTGGTCAACATATCACCGGATGCAAGGTACGTTTTCTGCAATAATAGTACAAATCCTAATGTTTTGGTGCATATCCAGCAGATTCGACTGTGCTACTTGTAACTAATTGTCGTGTTTGCTGTGTTTGCAGCCTGTTTGATGCAGTGTACACCCTCATCAAAAACAAAATTCACCGCCTGCCTGTCATCGACCCTGTCACAGGGAATGCACTTTATATTCTCACACACAAGAGGATCCTCAAGTTCCTCCAGCTGTTTGTGAGTCCAACACATCATCACACATCACTGTCAGTCCGTCGCTGGATGACTGTTTAGCTTGCATAGCGTTTTAATCAATATGATGATTTGCTCAGGCAAGGAATCTTTAAGGTGCTCCTCATGTCTTGTCCCACTTTCATTTGTCTGGCGCCCCCTAGTGGTCAATGTGGGAATTAATCAAATGTGTCTTTGATGAATTGTGTTAATAGTGATGTCTTCTTGCCTCATTTCGTATGTATGTTTGTGTGTCTCAGATGTGTGAAATGCCAAAGCCAGCTTTCATGAAGCAGACTCTCGGTGAGCTCGGGATTGGTACGTACCATGAAATTGCTTTTATCCACCCAGACACACCCATCATCAAAGCACTCAACATCTTTGTAGAGAGGCGAGTGTCTGCTTTGCCTGTGGTGGATGATTCAGGTGAGCTGACAAACTGCATTACTCTCTACATATTTGAGTAATTTTAACAAATGAACTTTTTTACTCACTAGAATTCTTTTTTCTTTCCTCTGACAGGCAAAGTTGTGGATATTTACTCCAAGTTTGATGTGATCGTAAGCTTCTACAGTTTCTATTTTTAAAGCAACAAAATAACAAATGTTAGAGGTTAAACTGTTCTGTGATTTATTGCTTTGACTCTATACACTACATTTTTATGTTCGTGTGTGAAGAACTTGGCTGCTGAGAAGACGTACAACAATCTGGACATTACAGTGACCCAGGCTCTGAAACATCGCTCTCAGTACTTCGAAGGAGTTGTAAAGTGCCACAAAATGGAAACCATGGAGACCATTGTGGACAGAATAGTCAAAGCTGAAGTAAGATTGTAAAAACACAGACATATACATAGATTTAGTTACACAGAAATAACTTTAGGACCGATTTCATGTTCATCAGTAACTGAGTGTTTTTGTGCTAGGTACATCGGTTGGTGGTGGTGGACGAGCGCTCCAGCATCGAGGGCATTGTTTCCCTGTCAGACATCCTCCAGGCTCTGGTGCTCAGCCCTGCAGGTATAGATGCTCAGCATTGCTAGCCCCAACTCCCTTTCTGTCCTGGACCCTGAGCTCTTTCCCCCCACCTGCCCTCTAACCCTGCCCCAGGTAGGAAACACGCCTGTTTGGCTCGTGGCTGGCTGTCGCCTGTAGCTGGCTGTGAGGAGGCATGGTGCCCGTCCCACGTCTTGTTTGTCCTGCTGGGTGCCGCTTTGTGCAGCAGTGTTGTGTGGATTTTTGTGTCAGGACAAAGAGCCTGTCATCCTCTGTCGAGACAAGAACTCGCTGATAGAAAACATGCTGTTCTTTTATACACAGATTGACTGTCTGCTCTCTGTCTAATGCACTGAAATATAGTAATTGGCTTTCAACAGACAGTGGCTTCGTGCTTAGTGGTATGAATAGATGGAACCGTGCAGCAGTAAGTATTCTCTAAGTGGGTTAAAGAGGAACTCCAGTGATCGTTACTTGTCAGATTTTAAGAGGTGAAAAAAGTTCATAAAACCTTTTGTAATTTAAGATAAAGGTGTTGTGCAAAATCTGACCAACTGCCTCCAGTGATGCCACTTGAGGTAGCAGCTGAGGACTTTAAGGTAAACTCTGTAGCCTGCTCATAATCTCTGCTTCAGGCTAGGAGTTCAAGTCTATATTAGTCTCTACTGGCACAACGTACACAAATCACAGACTGAACTGTTGCCTATCAAGTTGCATTGTGGGTAAGTTAGGCACCAGGTTTTAACAGGGAAGAAGATTGCATGGAATAAAAAGGACAACGTCAGTGTTTAGTTGCATCTTTATTTTTTTAACTGTCCATCTGACAGAGTTCTAGAAGTTGTACCAGTTGTGTTGCTCAGTGGAGAACTCCAAAGAGCGCTGTGAGCAAAACACTGAGTTGCTGCCACAGTGAGGTGATATTCATTAGCCCTCTGAACACCAAGCAGCTTCTGGGCAATTCCTGCTCCTTTCACATATTTACTCACTGTGGGCTCATTTGTCATTGCAATATAAAGTCCTGCACCTCTATGGAAACAGCACAACCATGACTAGAAGGAGAGAGAGAGTTCAGAAATGTCTCCTGTGCAGTATGACGCAAGTTATAATGCCATAAATCATAAAAGGAAAAAAACAAAAGTTGAATTGAATTTAATTACTTATTTTCCTAAAATTGCAGTCCCCAAAGGTGTTACTAACTCTACACACTCTAGATACGTCACTATTTACATTTTTAATTTGTTTTCATACTTTTCTCCTACCTGCTCTGTCTAAACACAGTTCAGCCCAAAGTACCAGAATGTTTATCATAGGACTGAATCACTCGTAGCTTCACAGTTGCAGTTTTTGTTTTTAGCAGAGTCTGGTCAGAGCAAATGGTTTATTTTTGATAATTGTTTAATTGAGGCGTAGAATCACGTTATTTTGATGAAATGTCATAATTTTAAGCTTATGTTTGGTTAAGTTTTGCATCAGACCGGCACATCAGTGATGAGTAGTTTGAGGACCGTCGTAAAGTTTAAAATCCAAAAAAAAAAAGATTCTGTTCTGATGAATAGTGTAATTTTTGTAGATTTTTTTTTAAATGTACAAAAAAAAAAATCAAATCCATTGGCAGGTATTGGGGTTCAGCTGGTTTAAGCAAGACTTGAGCAGATCATCTCATTCTATAAACTGTATACTTCATGTGTTTTCAATTAGGTGGAATATCGAAGAGGGTAAACTGCAGCAACAATGATGCTGTCTATATATCAGTGTTTGTTTAGGTTACAGCTGCTGGAGTTGGGTTTGTTTTAAATTAATATTCTAAAGTTGTTAACCTTGTGGCATTCAAACTTGGTCCAAAGATGAGCCCAGCAGTACCACATTCAAATCTGTGGTACACTTGTTTTGCTGCTTTATGAACAGGATTTTCCACTGTGGTTCATTTTCCCGCTGTTAAATTTACGTCACACTAAATCACAATCTGTTCCATGTAGAGGCTTTTTATGTTACATATTCTGCTCAGTTAATGTTTGGTTTATACAATGTAGATGATGCATTTTTCCAGTGGTGAACTTTGATGTGAAGTTTGTTTTGCATTGATATGGCTGAAAGAGAATAACACTCTTGCACAATTTTAGTGATGTAAGCAGTGGAGGCTGCTGTGTGTTCAGGTTCATTAACTCCATCAGATCAGAGTTGGAGCTTAATGCAAAGGAGATATGACACATAGTCGTTAGTAATTCCATAAATTCCCTATTTTTTTAACCCAGGGACGTTTATACAGTTATTTGTATTCATGCATCGACACATCCTCAGTCTAGCAAAACTGCTACAGATTCTTACTGGTCTAAACAAAATCCGATGGGGCAGTTGTGGAAGGCTTCAAAATGAATAATAAATTTTGTTTTTGGAAACAGGAAGCTCAGTTTAGACAGACGTGACTACATGCTGTACAAACTAAAAAGCAGGCGGGATTATGCTTACCTCCTACTTTTATTGAATTTACTTCTGCTAGTAATTAAAGCTGACATGTAAACATTGATTTGTAAAGCAAGTTTTAGTAGAACATTTGAAAACATGTCTTAACATAACATATTACAGTTAGAAGAGAGGGCCTAAATGGACTAGCTTTCCTTGTGAGATCCCTCTGCAGAGTAGCATTTTTGTTAAAAGCCAAACCATTGTTGCCTTATGAAGTCATGACCCACGGACAAAATTATATAAAAGTTTACAGTGTTATAAACTGAGTGTCTGTGGTAGCATTCATGTGCAAAAAGAAAAAGTTGCACACAGTTAATGACGCATGTTCCATTATGCTGAGCCTGCGTTGGTACTTTCAATACCTACTTCAATATGTACTCAGGGTGTGTTCCAGTACCCACATTACCATACTATATAGTATGCCGGAAAATATGTAGTAGGTCCAAATAGTATATCAAATGCAGTATGCCCAGCAGAAGACACACCAGTGTATATGCTTCAGGCGCCACGAGCACACAAACTTATAACTCATTTCACGCTACAGACTGTGACACATGTATGAGCAAGACAGTTAAAGCTTAAGGCGCATGTTTTAATGAAACAGTATGTGTGTACTGACAGTAAAAAGACAAAGTACGTCATTTGGAACGCAGCTCAAAGGTTTTCTGGTATACTAAATAGTATGCTAGTATGGGTATTGGACCTGCAGACTGTAGTGGAAGGCATCACCCTGTAGTTAACCTTCTGCCACTGAGAGTGGGCGGAGCTAACGCAACAGATTCACTCTTCAACTCACCTGTGTATGAGCTGGTGCGCTGGTGTAAACGTTACTATGGCCAAACAAACAAACAGGTAACACTGGATCTCTGAGAAATGACGTTCAAGAGTACACCAGCGGTTACCACTTGTCACCATTGGGGGCGCCAAAATCAACGAAACAGAGATCTTCAAGTTTGCCACTTTAAACTGTTGTCCTGTCTGTACTCCACCACATCGATTTCTGCATCTAGTCTCAGTTGAGTCATACCTTTCCTCTGCTCTTTCTGCTTCTTCTCCTCCGCAGATGCCTGTAAGGAGGAGAACCTGACTGAATGAGAGAGGAGCGCATCAGCTTTAGTGGAGATGTGGTGGGAGTAAACAAATTGAAAGGTTAAAGTCGGGAGTGTGAGGCTGAGTGGAGCCAGTCTGGAGTTCCCAGAGACGCCTGCGCCTGATGCACTATAAAGGCTTGGAATCCAAAGAGCTAGACAGCTGAGTGAAGTGGAGTTCTGCACTGAGGGTTAATTTTTTGGGTTAATTTTGATTGTTTGAACACTGATCAGATGCACCCACGTCATTACAGTTACGGTAGAAAGTACACACACACACACACTTTCTCACACACACACATACAGAAACATGCATTACAGCCCCTCTGGGTGAAGGTGGAATAGTTGAGTGAGGTTCTAATGAATTCAGGCTTCAGTGTTTTGGGGTTGTGTAGTTACAGTGATGCTGCTGTCATCAGATGATGTAAGTCACATATTGTAGTTGACACTGAATGTCATCACCTCCAGGAAAACTGTAGAAAGATGAACATTCACAGATGCAACTGGGTTTGGGAGCCAAACTACACTTCAACTACAATGTGGCCATTTTATGACGGTTCATAGAGAAGAATGTTAGCCGGTGCCAATACGGAGCGCTCAATGCCCAATCTTTAGTTGTGCCTTTTTGTTTAACCATCTCCACATCAGTTTTGTGTCCTTTGAATTTGTGTTGAGTGCAATTTATTTTTGGGATTGTATAGAAGGTGAATGTGTAAGATTGAAGTAGATGGCAACTTGTGCCGTCTACTCCGACGATTTTCATTTATTTGGTTGCATTTTTTGTGACTAAAATCTAAAACTGTGTCGAGGATTTGGAGTAGATCAAACTCTGGTAAGGAAAGCCTGAATAAAGTCAAATTTAGTTTGGCACTTTTATGCAGTGCTGAAAGAAAGTACGTATACTGTACATTAACAAGGGTTCTATGAGTGAGGACGTCTTACTTGTCACTTGTGAGTTCTAGTCACTGCGACCTAAACATGTTTAGGATTTTTTTTTACATTTATTTTTAGTGGTTTTGATGCTTTAGATGATCTGACACTCACAAACATGCAAAGCGACTCGGTTATCTCAGCTGTAGCTCGACAGAACTCATCTCCATCTTTGACTGTAAATAGGATCGTTTTTGGGAAACGTGTCACAGAAAGCTTTATTTTTATGAATGTGTCAACATGTTTAAAGAGACTGCAGTTTTATTGTTATTTTTGTAAATATATTGTGGCAATATGTCTAGTTCAGAGAAACTTTGTATCAGATCAAAATGTACTGTAAATGTGCAAGCATGAGAAACTACACTTCAGCAGTATGAATGTTATTTGTTTTACTTTTTCTATTTTTCTGGCTGCAGAAAAATAAACGGACACTGAATGTACTTTAAAGCAACGCTCTTTTGATCTTCTCTCGATATACTCGTGATAACAAGAAGTCTGCACTGCAGAGACTAGAAAATCACTCGCTCTTAAAGCTTAAAAACACAAGAAAGACGCTGCTGTTCTTTGGTAAGTTTAATATTGTGTACAATGTGGAGAATAATATTCTGAGTGCCTCTTTACTATAAAAACAGCTTTTTATAGTAAAGAGACACATAAAGTAGCTCTGTAAGTTAAACCTGATCCTTATATTTAGATTCTTATTCAGCACACACACACGCTGATCTCATTAGAAGACACTCCACTGAAATCAGTTAACCTATAAGCATGAAATAAGCAAATAACCAAGTCATAAATAAATAATCACCTATATGCTGCATCCATGACAAGAGATGTGATCCTCAAATTCCTGATGTTTGTATTTTGAGTCATTTCATGCAACTAATTGCATTTCAGCCATTTATCCACTACTTTTATTTAGACTTAGATTATTTATTTAGATCTTTTTTCTGTTGCTTGTTAGGTTGTTTTATGCACTAAACGGCAGCACATGTTGTCTTATGGTTCTCCTCAAAGCAAATTAATGGATATAAATGTGCTTTACAGTCACAGTGTATATTTTCTACTTAGCTGAGCTTTTCCACAATAGTATATTCCCCAGGAACCAGTACACACAGACTATCCTGCATCGTCACTCTTTTAATAACACATTTGTAGAGCTGAAGCAATTAATCAGGCTCGTATTTATTTATTTTGGATGACTAACCTATTTAAGCAGAGCCGGCTCTACCCAATGTGGCGCCCTAGGCAAGATTTTATATGGCGCCCCCCTCCATCAGCGATTTAAATACGCTTACAAAAGAAACTGAATAGCATTGTTTTGTAATAATATTAATTGGGCATTGCTTTACATTTTAATCAATGTGAGCTTTTCCATTTTAAGAGTTAGTAGTAATAACTAGTTTTAATATCATTATATTGAAGGTGTAATTTTTCCCAATTTTGTGGCGCCCACTGGAGGCCACGGCGCCCTTAGCATTTGCCTATATTGCCTAATGGGCGAGCCGGCTCTGCATTTAAGTAATCCTTTCTAGGAAAAGTTCCACAAATAAACTGAACTGAAAAAAAGCGTGATTTTCATTTCATTTTGTCTGTCCTAGGACAAGCGGCAATTATCCTGTATCGAGATTTCTACTGTGACAAAATACATAAAGCAATGCTTTTCAAATGTACACACTGATCAGGCAAAATAAGAAATATACTTCAAATTCCACTACAGGCCAAAAGTTTGGAAGCAACTTCAAGTTTCTGTTCACAATGCCTTTCTTAAAAACCAGTATGAATTCTATGACTAAGACTTGTGGGTCGAAAGTTTGTTTCACAGCAAGATGATGACCCTAAGCGTTCTTCCAAGCTCTGTCAGGGTTACCCCGATAAAAAAGAAGAGGAAGGTGTTCTTTGAAAGATAGTTTGGCCCCCTCAGTCTCCAGACCTCTCTCCAATTGAGCTTGTGTGGGCTGAATTGGATCGATCAGTCAGAAAAGTGCGTCCCATGAATCAGCAGTCTCTCACTGGTGAACTTAAGAAAGCTTGGAATGCAATTCCTGGCACATACGTTCAAAAACTTGTGGAACGAATGCCTTGGATATGCCACGCTGTTGTTAAAGCCAGAGGAGGTTACTTTGAAGAAAGCAAAAGCAAGAAAAAACCAAATGCCTGATAATTATAATAAAAATGCATTCTGATGAGTGACTCTTTATATGATAATCATGTTTATTTTGTTGCTAAGTATACCAGGGAAACTGATCTTTTTTGTACAAATTTGATCTTGCTTCCAAACTTTTGGCCTGTAGTGTACAAAACATGCTATATTTATGTTTATGTAACATTTTCAAACAAAACTGTAAACCTTTATCCTGACAGATGTTCATTTTTAATATCCAATACCGATATTTCATATTAAAGCTTTTATCGGCTGATACCAGTGATAATCCTGATATCATCAGGCATCCCTTGCACATTTGTAGATATTTAGATGAGTAATGAAGTCAAATTAGTTTTTTAGTCTGTTGAATTGACAAGGCAGATGTATGATCTTAACTACAAACATCATCATAATCATCACTTTAGCAACAGTCTTGCATTAGCTTCCCTTATATAGTGTTTTCATACACACCATCGGCCAAAACATCAGCTTCACAAAATAAATGTAGAGCTGTGTTAAGGTGTGTATGTTTGCACCGAAGGTCTGTAAGAGTTCATCATCAAGAGATCGTACGGGTTTGATCCCAGTGAGTTATACTTAGTAGTCTCCCCACACGCTTTCCAGGCCTTCTTCCCTGCTGATTACCATCTCATGTGAGATTTAGCTGCTTGTCTCCCACATTCTTATTTCTCCTTAAAGTTCCTGCTGCTTCGCCAGCCACAGACAGCTGAACAGTCATCACCAGAGCTGTAAGCTGTTGAGCTCTCAGCCCTGGAGCCTTTTCTCTTCATGGCATGCTGCCCCGAGGATATTTTAGAGCAGGGATAGGCAGCCATATGTGCCAGAGTGTTTCTGGGAAAAGGATTTATTTATTTTTTTCTTATTTCAGCTGAACGCTACAGCAGCTGATGGTATATTTGTATATTCGATGATGATTTGCTTGGTGAAATCAGCTGTTGTTTATGTAGATTTACGTTTGTTTTGCAGACTCTTAAAGTCAGTTTTCTGGTTGTGTGGTGTTTTGGATGCTGCTGGTACATGAGTGCAGCAGCCACAAGGTGACACTGTAGCACACAATACAAGCAGCATAAAGCTTTACCCAAAATCTGGTTCTCCACTTGATCCCATCCTGGTGTAATGAGGAACCACCTCTTTCTCATTGAATATTTACATTCCAATTAGAGATTAATGATCTCAAAGCAGTGTTTCTTTTTTCTTACCATCTCTTTCAAGGGAATTACTAGATTTCAGCAGGAAGTTTTTTAACCCAGTAAAGGTACCATGCATGGATCTGATGGACTTCCAAATGAGGGGTAAAACTGGACCAGACTTACCCCAGACAATCTGCTTTGATCTCCCAATCTCCCCTGTGATATCCGGCTCTGGGAAAGCCTCCTTTACACCTTGTAGCCCTAAAGCAGAAGAGACACAAGGGCTTCACTATCCTCCCCCCCTCCTCCCCTCACTGCCCATCTTTCTCCCTTTCTCCACGCACACATTCACCATCCACACCCCGCGCTGGACTCTCTTTTGAAAGTCTAGGACTTGATTTAAAATTCCTCTTCAGAGCGTGTCATGCATTTTATATGCATAGCGAGTAGTGGTGGGGGGGAGAGGGAGAAAGAGAGGGGAGGAAGGGATTGCGTGGGGTGGTGGGGGGTGTGTGGAAGGAGGCTCCAGCCCAAATGAACTTCCCTCTCCGCCGCTGGTTTCCTCGGGGATATATCTGTACACACCACCATCACCACGTCTCTTTCACTCCTCGCCCCTCATTTTCTCGCACCCACTCAACTCTTTCAACATTAGTTTTACTGCATCATGCTTTTTCACAAATTCCACCGAGCAGCCGGAGTGCCGCACAGCCTTTGAAGACAAGTGTGATCAGAACAGAGGCAGGGGGTGTACAAAACCTGGCCGCGGGGCATTTGGGGTTTTTGCACTCGTGTTTAGCAGCGTATGGAGCAGAGGAGGGGAGGCTGACAAGTGCAGTGTTTGGGGACAGCTTTGATGTGTGATGGGGTGCGGCTGCCTCTGCCACTGCTGCTTCTGCACAGTCCTTCGCAAGGAGACTGTTGCGTTGGCACAAGCCGAGCTCACACAGACAGAACACAGCTGTGATAGATAACAGATAATCAAAAGAGCACAGTTGATTCACTGCCAGCTCACCTCCACATCTCTTATTCTCTTTCTGCCTTGCTGACTGGTTGAGAGATGAAGCTGGGAATCGATAACCCCCCCCAAAAAAAGAGGAGCAACATGAAAACTTGGACGGCATCTGCTTGAGAAATCTGGTTTATTAGGAACAGTATGATCCTGCTAGCTTATCGTGGATATAGCAGTAAACAACAGAAACACAATTCACTTTTTTTCTTTTTTTTTTTAAGTGCTACAGGTTTGCGATTATAGACATAAAACAGTACAGCAACCATAGTGCTACATTCATATATGCACAGAGAATATAAAAATTACAGTATATTGCTGTTAAACTGTTCCTATTCCTGCTCATGGATCACCCTCTGCTTCTGACACTGGGGATATCACACACTGGGAGCTGTTGTAATGACAATCGGGTGGTTTTTTTTATATAGTGATGACTGAGACGAGGTTTAGGTCTGGCAGGTCAACATGTTTCTTTTTTTTAACAGATAAGCACTGAGTTATGATTGGAGCACAAAGTTGACAAAAGTTAAGCTGATATAGTACAGTAACACTAGACAAACCCTCCACAGAGAGATCCCCGAGGCGACTCTCGTTAAGCTACTTTGTTTTTTTCTTTTTAAAATCAAAAGATTAATACAAGTTAACTTTGGTTTCCAGCTCTCTAGAACTATACTGTAAAGTTGTGGCAGTTTAAGCTGTAAGTAAAAGTTAAAATCGACAGTATAGCAGCCTTAAGCCAGTATTAATACGACACAGAAAAATTCACTTTTTAAAAACATTTTTCTTGTTATAATAGCAGCCAGGAAATAATGTAGTTACAGTGTGATTCCATAGAAGAGAAAAACAAAAAAAGTGAAAAACAACTGATTTCTCATCGAAGCACTGTTAAAAATCTGTGATCTGGTACCTCTGAATAAATAGAAAATGCAACTTCTCTGTTGTTATTTCTCATCTTCTAGTCTATTCTGTTATAAATATGGTTACACATAGTGAATATCTATCGTGTTAAGACGGTATCTTTCATCCATGCAACAAAGATGTTGGACATTTTTAATGACAGAGAAATAAAAAATAAAATAAAATCACTTTTCCATTAACCGACTTGCTAAGCACTGGATACGACGAAATATTTGGGAGCCTGTGAGCGTTTCCAAAATGTTTCCATCAGACTGTAACACAAGACAAACATCGATAAAACGGGCTGAAAGGGACGAATCAATGGCTGGATGCATTTGCGGACTGGAGGGAAGGGACATCTCAGGTTCCAGCACACGGGACTCTGATTTTTGACACTGCCGCCGTGGTGTCCACTCAAGTCATCTGTGGCCCAGTTTCCTCAGTCAACAACCGTCTTCTTATGAGTGGGTTCTCTGACATTAACAAGTCACTGTGGGACCCCAGCAACTGGAGGACACATGTCGACGGGGTCAGCTCTGAAACCAATGGAACAATTTGACCACAAAATGGACTCAGTGAGGAGTAAAAAAAAGCTGCTACAGAGGTAGAAAACAAACCCGGATTGATAGTTTTTAGGGTTGCTGTGTGCTAATGGAAAGGGCTGTGATTATCTAACTTTTAAAGGGGAATAATTTAGCTGAGGAGTGGTCTCATTCACATTACTTTGCTCGAGGAATGCGCTCTTAAAATGGTCCGTTTATGCTGCAGAGGCCTCCTCCCTCCGAATACGAAATGTTTATTTTACTACCTCGTTCTCTTGCGCTGCACGTCTCTCTCAGGATATCCAGCAGCTTAGAAACATTTTTCAGGTTTCTTTTGCATATTCTGTCACATGCAAACCACTCAATTTGGTTTGGTGTGCTGCAAAGAACTAAAACCAACATAAAATAAAAAAAATAGGAAAGAAGGAGCTTTCAAAACTCTGCAGAAGAAAGCTCAGTCTTCCACCGGCCCGTCCTCCATTACAGGCCAGGAGAGAGTATAATGGTGCAGTGTGTGCAGAGTTCACTGTCTGAGGAGTGAAAGCGGTAGACGCACACTGCGCTGGTTGTAGCGAGCCGTTTCCATTATACATTCTGAGCAGCTGTTCTGTGGAGGAGGTCCTTTGAAGGACGGCTGCAGGGAGATAACTGGAGTCCACAGTTCAAACGGGGTCCTTCACCCTAACAAGCTGGGGCGGGGCTGCCGCCACTTCCTCTCTGCCTGTATCATCCTTGCACCCCTACTGTCAAGGCCTCCGAACAGAGGTCCCACACATGCAACGTCTACACTAACACTCAACGTTCATGCTATAACTAGTACAGAAGCAGGCAGAACAAAACTAAAAAAAAAAAAACTAAAAAAAAAGAGATGCATGCCACTGATTCCTCATCTCTCCTCAGCTTAGTGTGATTACATCTAAGATGCTTCTTTTCTAGACATCCTTTGCTCTAAGGGCCGCGCCCCTGGTTCCTTCAGTTGTTTTGATTTGTGTCTGTTTTGACATGAAGGGGCGAGGAGGAAGGAGTCTTCTGTGAGAGGCTTTGAAGAGAGCCAGATTCAGAGAAGTCTGAAGGTTGTCTCTGAGGGGTCAGGGGTGTCTTTAAAAGGAAAATAAAGAGAAGGAGGAGGATGCTGAGAAATAAAGTGAAGCTGATAGAAAAGAGGGCTTGTTCACTTTTGTGTAAGGTACGCTCCGATGGTGAGGCTTGCTGCCCCGAGTGCTGCCAGACCGAAGACCGTCTTGATGGAGGGCCAAGAGCAACTGAAGACCGAGTCCCTCTGTCTGTCATACAGCTCCACAAAGGCATCCTGAGAGAGACAGAAAGAGAAAGATAGGCAGTTTAAAAGACAGCCTAAGAATATGTTTCCTTGGATAAACCTTGTATCCAATTTAATGCACTTAAAGGCATTCAGTACCTATAAAAAGTATTGTACCCCCCATGCAAGTTTTCAGCATTAAATCATGGTTAATTTAATTTTCAAAAAAGACTCTTTCATGTCAAAGTGAGAGTAGTGTCAATTAATGTAATGTAAGTGTCAGTTGTTCTGAAGGACATCCTGATGCAGCCCGCAAGAGAACTGCGACTTGGAAGAAGACTTGTGTTCCAGCAAGACAATGACCTAAAGCGTAAAGCCAAAGCTACACAGAAATGGTTTATAGACAGCAAGGTGAATGTTCTGAAGTGGCCGAGTCAGAGCCCAGACCTCAATCCAATTGAGATTTTGTAGCTGGACTTAAAAATGGCTTTTCACTCACCATCCCTGCCTAACCTCAAAGAGCTTGAGCAGTTTTGCAAAAAGGAATGGGGTAACACTGCAGATGTCCAGTTGTGCAAGGCTGATTGAGATCTATCTCAATGATGTAATGGTGGCCAGAGGTGCATCTACTGAATACTGACTCAAAGGAGGTTAATACTTATGCAGTCACTTATATGACATTTTATATTTCTAGTTAATTGACATTACTATCTAGAAGTCAATTTTCACTTTGACATGAAAGAATCTTTATTGTAAATTCTTGTCAAACCATAATTCAATGCTAAAACCTAATACAAGGGGTAAACTTCCAATGGGGGTGAATACATTTTATAGGCTCTGTAAGCATGTCAAACATAGCCACAAATCTGTAATTCCACCATTCAAAAAGCACAGCAATTTCATAAAACACCTGGAAAGTGCTACCTTCACCCATGCCACTCAAAAAGAAGTAAATAGTGTATTTGTCTGGGATTCTATTCAGCTGCAGATTGATGGATATTTGAAGCTTTAGTAAATATTTGATGTAGCAGGGAAGTAAATGTGGGACCAACTCAAAATAAAACTTCAGTTTCCATGTTTATATGCACATGCAAGGAAGAAATGTGTCCACTGCAGCATCTCAGTTGGGGTTTTTAAAGATTTATTTTTGCCCCTCTTAACAGGGACAGAACATGCAGGAAAGAGAACAGCAAATGGTCCCCTGCTGGGATTTAAACCAGGGATCCGCTGCCTGTGGCATATGTGCCCATGTAGTGTAACCACTCAGCCATCAGGTCGCCCCTCATTTATGTTTTTAATAATTTTTGACAACAATGGAAGTCGAAGGAACAAAGGAATAACATACAGTATATCAGAGGTTTGGCTACACGGGCAGTAATTATGGAATTAATTCATTGTCATTTGTGATCTTCTCATTATCGTTAATAAATTATGCGATATATAATGCTGAGCTCCACAGTTTCATTTTCCTTCATTTTCCTTGCATTGAGTCGAAATCTCAGGTGCACATATATAAAAAAAAATAAAAAATCTGGAAAATGAATCAGGTACTATTTATTTTTTCTACCTTTTTCTGATTTGGGTGAACTGACCCTTTAAATGATAAATCCCTCGGCTGCCACCAAATATGTGTGTTATTACACCCATGCCACAGGCAGATCCATTACTGTTCATCAGCTCTCACACCCTCCTACGCACAACCTCAGACGCTCTTCATGCTGGAAAAACACACACACACACCAACCAACCAAGCAGGGAATCTCCAAAAGAGCCCATTCGCAACAGATTTTGGTGTGTTTTTTTTTAGAACGTGGATGAGCACTGCAGCACTCAAGCATAAATATAGCCTGTTAATGTTCCTCAGAGGGGGTTGCGCTTTCTGCTGCTAGCAGGAGTTTTTAAAAGAGGCCTGCTACAAATTGAGAATGTGCGAGTTGAGTGTACATAAAGAGCATCTGTGGGGCGAATACCATGACTGCATGTCTTCGACGAGGAAATACAGACATCTGCTCATAGGCAGTGACAGCATGAGCAGCTGGACGGGAAGTAATGCTGCTAAGCTCTCTGCTGTCCCACACACACGAGTAGATTAACCAAACTACAATAGAGTATGTTTTAGAGAGGTTAAAAGGAGGAAATATCAGCAGCTCCCAGTGAATAGTTTGTCTTTTGTTGTGCTGCTGACCACATTAGTAGCTGCGTTGTGAGTCTGTGCATCTTTGTTGTCTTTGTTTTCAGCTTCAATTTGACCTATCTGTGAACAATGGTGAATTGTTAAGTTTGATTCACTGCAGCATTACTGTGTCAGTTCCCATGTGGATCTATTATCATTCTATTTTAGTCTGTCTGGATTTAAGTCAATTTACTTGCAGTGATTATGTTTTGTGTTACTTTTATTGGAATACACGTGTTTTATTTGACCTTGATCTATTTGAAGCCAATCCGGTTAATTATCCTCTGTTTCATAACTGTCACATTTTAGCACAGAGTTTCCTTTTATCAAACAAAAACCCACACAGGCCTAAAAAAAGGAGGCATCCATTCTGAAGGGCTGTGGGGAGACAAAAGCATTTCCTGCTTCCCTTCCCGTCCTGTGGCATTCCTGAGGCTGGGGGCTGGTGACACAGGGGAGGAAGGATCAGCACTTTCTTCCCAGTTTAGGCCCTCTGGTGTCCACTCCTAAATCAGCCGGCAATATCTTTAACCACATGGCATTTTCTTTGTTGCAGCTGAGCGTTTTTAATTATCCACAGCTAAGACAGGAGTCTGCATCCACGCTCACAGCTCTGCGCTCAGACAAAGCTGTGCTCTGAGCTAAATGCTAACCTCAGCGTGCTCACATGCTCACAGTGACAACCATGTGACAGTATCGCCTTACTGCGACCTGTTAACATTGGATAATTAGTGCTAAAGATAAAGTGCAGCTGAGGATGATGGAATATCATTAAACCGAAGCATCAGAGCAATCATCAAATTCATCCTGCAGGAACAATAAATGTCTACAGCAGATTTTGTACCAATCCACCCAGTGGATGTTGAAATCAGTGGTGAAAGAAGCATTCGGTGCCAATATGAGAATGTAAAAATACTCAGTTACAAGTAAAAGTCCTGCATGAAAAATCCTATTGAAGTAAAACTACTGTACTATTGGCAACAAAATGTAGTTAAAGTATTCAAGTTGAAATACAGGTTTGGTCCCTTTGGCTGATATATTATTATATCTGACATCATTAGATTGTTAATAGTGAAATATCCATAGCTGCTGCAGGTGGAGCCAATTTGAACTACTTTATATCCAGTTTCATATACAGGGACACATAAACAGATCAATCTAAAGGGGTCGAAAGATCATTAATGGGAGAGGAACAAGAAACAATGAAGTTCTGAGTCATAAATCTGATTTCAGTTTTTGGACTTCTTCTCTCATCTTTGATTTTTAATTGAGATATTGGATCATTTGACCATTTAATCTTTAATGCAACTCCATTTTATTTATATAGCGCCAATTCACAACATATGTCATCTCATAGCACTTCACATAGTAAAGCGAAGACCTTATGAATTTTAAGCAGAACAGAGAACCCAATAATCCTAAGTTGCCTTGGGATTCCCTATGAGCAAGTAGTCGGTGACAGTGGGAAGAACCAAAAAAAACCCCTTGCCTTTAACAGGGAGGAGAAATAAAGCCTCCAACAGAACCAGGCTCAGGAAAGGCGGCCATCTGCCTCGACCAGTTGGGGTGAGAGTCGGGATGAGGGGATTGGGGGATAGCAGGAGGGGGTGGAGTGGGGATAATGATGTGTTGTATTGTAAAAGCTTCATTTGAAAAGTAGCTACAGCTGTCAGATGAATGTAACAGAGTAGAAGGTACAATATTTCCCTCTTAAATGTAGTGGAGTTGAAGTATAAAGTAGCTTAAAATGGAAATACTCAAGTACAAGGAGCTTAAAATGGTACTAAAGAACAGTACTTGAGTAAATGTACCCAGTTGCATTCCTCCACAGGTTGATTTACTTCACAGGATGAGTTACACATTAGACCTGTCAGTGGAGCTCCAAAAAAAAGAAAACCCCCCAGATAACCAGGGTCATTATGATTCATCCTCTGGGCACCATGAGCGTCTGACCAAAATACCATATAAGTCCACCTAATCTTTTTAGAGAGATTTCAATCTGGACCAAAGTGGGAGGCCGACCGGCGTCACCCTCCCTGTAGCTCTGCTGCTGAGGTGGACGGCAAAATGTCAGACAGCTTTATTGTTCAGTACTGAACAAGCTCTGTCTCTGACTGATGACGCCTCCTCCTCCTCTGCAGGATTCAGGTATTAATAAGAGAACAAGCTCTGCAGTCAGACCTCCAGCTGAGGTTAATGTGCTGGCTGGCAAAAACACTGCCTTCTTTTTTTTCCCCTTTTCCTCACCTACTCTTGGAAAATAACAGTTTGCTGAGGCTGTAACACTGGACCCAGCAGCAAGTGCATGCGACTGACCGCTAGCAGGGCTCGGCGAAATGGCAAACTCATGATGTGTGTCCTTGACGCGTCCCAGACAGTCGCTGTAGATTATCGTCTATTTAAGTCTGAAACAAAAGTGGGCCAATTACAGTAAGAGGTTCGTAAGAGCTGTGATGGATGTTTAACAGAATCCCAGAAGGGCAGCGCAGACTGAGTCAGGGGAGAGCTGGGAAGCAGAGACGGAAGAGGAGGGGGGGAGGATGTCAGGTGGATATCATGAGACCGAGACATGCTCCACTTCAGCTCCTGGAACTTTTTTCACCCACGCAGTAGCGAGAAACTGCTGCCAACCATGTGAGTGGTGTGAAAAACAAACATCGGCACTTTCCATTCTTTCCTTTCTTTCTCTCCTCCAGCCCTCCCTATTTCTTCTCCTCCATCTGTATTGACTGTCATTATGGAAATCTGCAGCCTTTGAAGAAAATAACGATAAGCAGCTGCAGGAAAGGACACGGAAAGTTGACGGGGACCGGAGAGGACAAAACATCTGCATTCAACAAAAGATTTTATGATCCTCAAACGCTCATTTTTGCCCTGCAGCAAAGCCATCTGCCACCAGCAGCAGGTGTGCATCTGGGAAATAAAGTCCAGACTGCAGTTCTCTGCAGTATTCATTTTTTGGATCAATGGCTTTTAAAAGGTCACGGCCAATCTGCAGAGACCTGGAAGCCAATCCAGGTTTACACACTCGCTTTCCTTCATTTTTTACTGCAAACAATGAATCCCTCAGAGAGATCCACACAGAGTGAAACAGTCAGACTCAACAGCGAGGACTTGAGAGGATCCCATGCTCAGCCATGGGGTGGCAACTTTCTGCCTGAGTGTCATGGTTACCCAGGCTGGAAGCTTCACACACGATTTGCTTTTCCCACCAGTGGGAGAGAGCCTGTCCTCGACCTCTGATTTGTTTTTCACATGATTTACACCTCTGGGTTTTTGCTCAGTGTCTTTCTCGTGGACACAAAGAGATTTTTTCACACTGCTGTCTCCCTCGGATGGCCTTACGCTATCTTATGGGCAACAGGAAATACCAAACATTTGTCAGTTCCTTTGGGTATCCCCCCCTCGCTTTTGGGAATGATTCCGCGGCTTCTGTGGAAGATAATGAGTCATCTTGTGTGCTTGGCTAGCTCTGTTAAAACCCCAAGCAGCACTTTGCCAAAACAGAAAAAATGATTAGGCAGCCATCTCTGTTTTGGGACGTTTCTGTGGGTAATTGTGGGCAGACTGAGACTGAGAGAAAGGGATGTGGGTTAAAGTTCAACTTGTAATTAAAGTGCCTGTTGTGGCTCCGCTGCTATATTCACCCCTGAACCTAGCTTCTCCCCACGCTCTGTTTATTTCCTAAGCATTCACATAGCACCATACTTATAATATTGCATATGGTGCGCCTGCCGCCCCACTTTGATTTCCTAATGAGCTTCTTGCAGACTCTCCGCAGCTAATTAAAGTCAAACAAAACTCCCATTTCAGTAGCCAAGGGGGAGTAATGGAAGATTAAAAAAACTGCAAGGAAGGCATTAATGTCCTTGTAATTGATCTGTTTTGATCAAAATATATATTTATATCTCTCCCTTTCATGTGTGAATATTATTATTTTATGTATGAATGCATACACGGATGCAAAAAAAACACTCTCTAGACATAATAGTTGACAGGACAGCGAGCGCTCGTCTGGCAGCAAGGTCAGGATCGATCAAATCCCTGGAGAGTCATCCATCGACCAGCCTGGCAAAAATGAGATGACGGAGGAGTTTGTTGCAACACTCATTACCCGGTGAATCCCCCTGTGTCAGCAGCAGCAAACAGCTCGGAGCTGAGGACACTGAGCCCTTCACTACCCTGTGACAATACTGCAATACTTGGAAACAACAGATTCTCAGCCAAGTGATGACAAACGGGGACGGGAAGCTGGGAAGCTCAGTGAATACACAAAGTTTTAGTGGAGCAGACGGGAAAACAGTAATGCTTGCTCTTTTGTTTTGAAAAACACGCTGATAACAGATACCCAATCGACTGCTTAGTCAACAGGAAATTATTCAGCTCACTCTTTTCCAAAGCAAAATAATAATAATATTTTAAATTGAACATCTTGAAGTGGGACTGTTGGTATGAAAAATGTATTCATTTACATTTTAACCTAAAAAAGACAGTGTAAATATAAATACAAAATCTGTATTTTTATAAATGGTAATTCATTCTTTTACAACATTTGAAAGCAAGATTTCACAGTTTTTTACTGTATTAAAATCAGAAAAAAACTTTGTCTTTTCTTTCATACTTTGCTATTATTTCAAAGAAATATTATATACATTAAATATCTTTTTTAAAATGTTAAATTAAGTTATTTTATTTATATTTTTTACAGATTTTCTATATTTAATAAAATACCAATTATTTAGTAATTTAAAAAAATATTTAGCAAAAAAAATGTTCATTTACATTTGACTCCAAAAAAAGAAAAAAAAACAGGCAAAATTAAACATAATAATCTAACCATTATTGATCCCCTTTGGGAAATTCCTTCTCTGCATTGACCCATCCTATTCAAAGTTAACCTTAACTATACATACTAGGAGCAGTGGGCTGCTGCGGTGCAGCGCCCGGGGAGCAGTCAGGGGTTAAGGGCCTTGCTCAAGGGCCCACAGTGGTGGTGACTGGGACAAGCGGTCGCTCTCACTTTCCCACCTCAACCTCTTGCCAGTCCGGGGACTCGAACCGGCGACCCACCAGTTACAAGTTCGCTTCACAAACCACTAGGCCACCACTGCCCCCAAATACTCAATAGAATACCCAATTATTAAAATAATCGATAGCTGTAGCCCTAGTAAAGAGTAGTATCTGGTCAGGACTAAGGTACCAGGTACTGAGTAGATGCATTAAGACCTCCGAGACATGTTAACAGTGAAATAAGGAGGTAGCGTTGATTGATTGTCACGTGTGTCTTCACCAGGCCGAGGGTTCTGGAGATGGATAAAGAGGAGAACAGACATCCTTCACTCTCCCGCCATCGACGTCACAGCATCAGCTCCGAGAACTACTGGAAGCGTGGTCAAGACTACGACAAACATCGGGAGAGTTCAGGGCGCAAAGTCAAAATGAGACGCCACTGATCTTTTCTTTCACACACAGATAAATATCTCTGTTCTTTTACGTGTTTCAGTTTTGCAATATGATTTGATCAGTCAACATTCTCTTGGTCCAGCGTTAGTCTGGCACAAGGAGCAGTCATCATGTTGTCTGCGTTTTGATTTGAGTGTATATTTGTTTCCGGCAGACAAAAGCCAGCGTCTCTGCTACATATTACAGAACCTCAAGTTACTTACTACAGTTAGGCTCTGTTGTTAAACTGTTTGATTACCTTAAATTAAACCTTTTTGTTTCTATGTTCATAGATATTTCAAAATGGCATGTATTTTTTGTAACCAGGATGTACAGACCTTAAGAGCTAAAAGGAAGATGTACGTATGGACTTGTATAAAAGAAAACCTGAGCTGTAATCTAACTTGTTATAATGTACAATATGTTTGTATAGTCTTTGATTGGGGGACTTTTATGGAGAATGAACCTTTTTGTTTTCTTGCACCTACATTTCTGCTCCATACCTTTACTGTGCCATGTCAGACCTTCATACTTTGTTCTCTTCATCCTCCCTATTGCAGTTTAAGTTACAGTAACTGACAGATGTGCTGCCATGCTTTATATGATATGATTTGACTCGGCGGTGGAGTTCACTATATGATGTATCAACTAAACTGAGGCTTTTTGGAGTGATGGAAAACTCAGGTCTTGTTTTACACTCCGGCTTCAGTCTAAAGTTGCGTTACCTCATATCATGACGGAGGCCATGTTGTTCTGTATTAAATCTAATTTCTCCTCGTCTAAATCAGATTAATTATGGGTCAGTCAGAGCTTAATTTGAGCAAAACCATGTCTATTATGTCCTGTTTTGCTTGGGTCTGAGAAAAAACTCAATTTCCTGAAGTCCCTGTCCTCGTGGTTTGCTGTGTAAACACACCAATTTGTTGCTTTCTTCCAGTCGGCCATATTTGGCAGAGATACTCATTAGCTGTCTGCTAGGTTAGTCTGGAGTTACACATGAACAAAAATAACCTCCGTTCACAGGAGAAATTGCTTTCTAAAAACAGGATGAGTGGTGTTCACGGCTTTCTGGAGCTACACTACACTTGAGAACTTAAATGTGTTCGCAAAAGCTACCTGCACGAGGCGAACGCTGGACAGTGAATGGAAAATTGATTTTGTGTACAGTGGTTTCATGGCTTTTAGTGGTCACCTTAGATTTGACGACGAAGGCGTTGGGGAATGAAATAAACCTCAAAACTGTCTTTGCAGAGTTGATTCTTTAAAGCCAGCTAGCTGCGCAGCACACTGGAGAGTGTCTGATTGCCAAGAACAGTAGTTACATAAACGAAGGAGCCATCCAGATGGGGATTTACTGTATGTTCTCCAACCGCTGCAGTTTGCTAACAAATGCAGTGGCTTCATCTGAGCACTGTGATGGAACATTCTTTCTTAACTTTTGACTAATTGAAAGTGATCAAGACGATGGTATCAGATATATGCCTTAATTTAACTTAAATCTAGAATATTACTTCTCACAAAACATTTCTGTTTTGTGAATCTGGGAAGGTGACATGGTTAAATACTTTGTGTTCAGCTGACAACAACTCAGAAACATCCCGGAAACAAACACTACACTGTGTGTGTTATCTCTGAACTGTTCCAAGGTATTCGGTCCACTTCTATAAATCATTCTGTCTCGAGTGGATTTCACAAACATGGCCTCAGTTCAGACCCCCTCACTGAATGACTGAAGAGAGTTGAACTTTAACTTTGGTGGGGGCTCACTGAATAAAGTCTAAAGGTTCTGTCATTGTTATTGATCACACTGAGCAGGAAGGTAGTTTGCAAACTCATCCTCATTGAAGTCTCATACTTTATAACTTTGGAATAGTTCATTGTAGAGTATATTTTCCACATCCTGTCAATCAAATTATGTTTTTCACATAAGTGGAGAAGAGAAAAGGGCCTTTAATTGCTTGGAGCAATTTCCCCTTGGGGATCAATAAAGTGATTCTGATTCTGAATATTACGTTTAATATTTCTGTAACTGGTGCATTGGTTTGTACATTATGTATCCTCCTTCCAGAAAGTTATTTATAATTCAGTAAATAAAATACATAAAACGTATCTGCTTTTAAATATATTTAGTTGGACAATATAAGGATTCAAGATTCAAAGTGTTTATTGTCATGTGCACAGTAAGAAAACATGTTTCACTGTACAATGAAATGCTTACTTTGCTGTCCACTCAGATACCAGCAGAAGATATATATACAAAGAAGAAAAAAATAGAAATAGAATAAAAATAATAATAATAATAACAATAACAATAGACTATGTACATAAGAACTGTAAAGTGCAAATGTAAATGTAAACAGTTGAAAGTGACTTTCAGTGACTGTGCAAAAAGGATGGTAACTGCAACGTATGGATTTGTAAAAAAATATAAGGCAACACACACTCTTGACATATTTCATAACAAACTCGGAAAAATGGAGGTCAGCACATGGATAGAATTTGCTTGTCTTTGTGAAGATGATGGAAACCTGCAGCTGTAAATAGAACCGAGGTCGTGGCCAGTGCTGTTGGTCCAGAGCCTCACCAGGGGGCGCTACTGCACCGTGACGTCGAACAGCGACTGCAATTAAAACAGACGAAGACGAAACCAGCAGCTGTTAGCTAGCTGGTTGAGCTATGTTTATGGCAGACATCGACAGATAGCAGGCTTTGTTTTTGGAAAAGCACTATAAGGCGTATTTTAAGAAGCGCTAATGGTTTGGGGGTAGATTCTGTCATCTCTCTCTCCGCACTGAGTGGTGAGTATATTTACCAGAGTGAACAAACGGTCAGTCGCTACTAATGTAGCTAGCGAGCTAACCAGCTGGTTGGCTTCACTGCCTGACGTTAGCTGCTAGCAAGAGTTGCTGATGTTTGTTAGTTAGTTGGGCAGTCGTCCTTTTACTTTACTGCTGGTAATGTTAGTAATATCTGGCGTTACATTCATATTCGTGACAGTTATAGACGCTGGAGTGAACCGAGCAGGTCAATGCTAAGTTATTATACAAGGGAAAACATTCAGCTGGTCAATGACACACAGTGACGCAGAAAAGATATTTAAGAAGGTTGTATAAAAATGTTTGTTTTTAAAAGTTAAATCAAATCAACTTTATGAAAATGGCACGTTTTATTACAACCTAAGTTGACCAAATGGTTGTACAAGTTATCAGACAGACAGCAACAATAAACATGTGCTAAAAGCAAGACAGGCCAAAAACGGGTAAAAGGAAATAAAGTACAACATGTAAGATTAAATTCTAAAACAAACTATAGAATACTAACATATTATCACTGAAAAGAAAAACAAAAGCCACTGAAAACATGAACGTCCTGAGGTCTTTCATTAAAGTGTCAAAGGAGGAGGAACATTTGTTAAAAGAGGAAGACTGTTCCAAAGCTTTGGAGCTGCAAATGCAAAAGCTTTCCCTTATCCAGTAGCCTCAGTTGTGGGGTAGTTAAAAGCAGTTGTTTCAGACAAAGCAGGTGTTTCCAACAATCTTTTGTTTGTGATTTGTTTTGTATTACCCACAATCCTTTTTACAAATAGTGAAATATTCCAGCGAGAGATATGTATGCTGACAGAGCAAAAGAATACTTAGGACAGGGTCTCAAACTGCATTCCTCGAGGCTTCAAATGATTCAAATGATCAGCTCATCATCAAGCTCTGCAGAAGCCTGATAACGATCCTGATCATTTGAATCAGGTGTTGGAAGAGGGAAACATCTAAAACATGCTGGATAGTGGCCCTCGAGGAATGCAGTTTGAGACCCCTGATTTAGGATGTTTGTAGTTATATAACCCGATGCACAATGAAACAATTACCTTTACCAACAGGTCCTTATTGAACAGCAATATACTATGTAGGTTTAAGCTGCTGTGTAGGATGGACAGACCGGCCTGACCACAAACACGATGAGTAGAGTGTCAAGAATGAAACGAAACAAAAGCAGTGTTTTCAGATGTGCTGTCCGACCTGTTCTGCAAAAGCATAAAGAAACAAAAAAGGCAAGGAGACTGAGCAGATGATGTCCCTCCTGAGACGTTCAGCACTGCCATCAGAAACCAGTGGTACCCTGCTACACCCATCTTAGTCTGCAGGCAAGAGTGAAGCATGGTAAAAGTTAGTGTAAAGAAGTTCATTTTGCCTTTTATTTGACCAATTAGCTTACTTTCATTCATTTATCTCAGGCGATTAGGAGTTGAGTTTTCAAATACCTTTTGACAGTTTCGAGGGATCTCTTCCGTCTTCGTCAGAACGTCATCCAGATGTCGGGTGGTGACGTGCCTTATCAGCTGTCTCAAAGAGTTGGAGCTGTAGTTCTGCACATGGAGTAATTTGGTTCAAATTAGTGGCCTCTTCAGTGCCTTCAGAGACATCAAGAAGGCATCCGATAAGTCCCAATTTCATTCTTCAGCATGTGTCGAGCCCAAACGTTACAGTCAGTCATCAAGAGCTACTAGAAAAACAAGGATTACAATAGATGGTTTGGCCCCCGCACAGGCCTGATCTCACATGAAGAGAAAGAAGACACTGAAAGGAAACGGTGGCGAGTTGTCCAACAACCAATCTGACAAGTACCTTAAGAATCTGTGTATAAATGTATAGAAGAGAACTGGTTCAATCAGTAGCAACTGTCCAATCAGCAGTATAACTAAGGACTTATGGGGCAGTGGTGGCCTAGTGGTTTGTGAAGCGAACTTGTAACCGGTGGGTCGCCGGTTCAAGTCCCCGCACTGGCAAGAGGTTGAGGTGAAAAAGTGAGAGCGACTGCTTGTCGAAGCGAAAGTGAGAGCGACTGCTTGTCGAAGAAAATATGTTAAGGGTAAACACACAAGACAGAATATCTCCACTTGATTTGATTTCAGTAGCTCAACCTGCTGAAGCATCGTTACCTTCTGATGAATGTTTTGTACTATGTATTTTATGTACACTGGAGTCACACTGAAAAAAAGGATAATTACAACAATAACTTATACGGGGCAGTGGTGGCCTAGTGGTTTGTGAAGCGAACTTGTAACCGGTTTGAGCCCCGGACTGGCGAGAGGTTGAGGTGGGAAAGTGAGAGCGACCGCTTGTCCCAGTCACCACCGCTGTGGGCCCTTGAGCAAGACCCTTAACCCCTGACTGCTCCCCAGGCGCTGCACCGTGGCAGCCCACTGCTCCTAGTATGTATAGTTAAGGTTAACTTCAATAGGATGGGTCAATGCAGAGAAGGAGTTTCCCCAAGGGGATCAATAAAGGTTAGATTATTATTATTATTGATCTATATGTCTGTCAGTTACGTAGCATCTCTCTACATCGGGTGTTTTTCACATGGCCTAATGGTAAACTAACCAACATTAAACAGAAATGCCAGCTCTGCTCTAATGTTTCAAACTTACCTCAGTGCTGTACGTGCTGTAACTCGACACTGAAGGTTGTTACAAGTTTGACCCCCTTTAGTATTGGGTCTATAAATAGAGGATCCAGTCTTGGGCCCCTGCACGCCTGGCAGGGAGAGAGGACACACAGTCAGTCAGAACGGTTTGGTGTAATGTCTTGCAGCTATTTGTGGATCTCAGGTGCCTGGAGCTAAAGATGTTAAGCACAGTGAGCACGTTCACAGTCTAAAAATATATTTATTTTACTGTCCGCTCCAGAAACGGGCGATTAAAGGATGGGTTTTACCATTTTTCGACTTGGACTGAATTCAGAAGTATTTCCCCATCATTAATAATGTTACTGATGGCTTTAGTTATGAGAAACATACCGCTCTAAGGCAGCTTCACACTGCGCTGGATCACAGACCTCATAGTGAGACAGGGAGCTGCTAACAGTCACAGCAGGAAAATCACAGGTGTCATTAATAACATTAATGATGCCTGAAGACTGTTTCGCTCGCTGGAGCTGCCTAGTGACACAACAATCAAACAAAACCAGCATTAATGTTAGTATAAAGCCGTCTAAATGTCGGCTGTTAAAAAGCCTCACACACAAACCATTCTTTGAGTTTAGCTGTTTTTATGTGCTTCATCATGGATGTTAAAGGTCTAAAATATGACTTTACATGCACCATGTTTGAGGCAATTAATCAATTGTTTAGTAAATAATCTGAAAATAATGAGAAATAGCGTCACAGCGATTATTTAAACCGTTAAAAAACAATGATCAAAATAGTTGCCAGTTTTCTGTTAGTAGACCGGATTGTTTGACTCAGTGTCAGCTGTACTTTTAATAATAATAATAATTTAACCTTTATTGATCCCCTTGGGGAAATTCCTTCTCTACATTTGACCCATCCTATTCAAAGTTAACCTTAACTATACATACTAGGAGCAGTGGGCTGCCGCGGTGCAGCGCCCGGGGAGCAGTCAGGGGTTAAGGGCCTTGCTCAAGGGCCCACAGTGGTGGTGACTGGGACAAGCGGTCGCTCTCACTTTCCCACCTCAACCTCTTGCCAGTCCGGGGACTCGAACCAGTGACCCACCAGTTACAAGTTCGCTTCACAAACCACTAGGCCACCACTGCCCCCATCCAGGAAAATGGTATCAGCAGATACAAAATACTAAATGACTCAGATTGGATGGG